>WNWK01015430.1:30000-47907 GCA_009830355.1 Cherax destructor | reverse complement strand
TAAACAGTGCAAAAAAAGGGGGTTTTCAGGCATTTGTCTTATCGTTCTGAGAATATCAAAAAATTATACCATCGTCTCCAGGTGAAAAGGTGAAAACTTTTCACTTTCTGGGGTTCTACATTCACGGTATGCTTTACCAACCCTCCTAGCTGCATGTGTTAGATGCGTATTTGTGGATCATTATAGTATTTACTTTGGGTTTTTTATTGTCATTTATAGTGGAAGGTTTATGTTTAATTTTTTCTGTTCCTGTCCACTTGATCTGTGAGTAGTCTCAATAGTGGTAACTAGATCATCATTGAATTTCTGTGTGCCAATGGGCTTAATTCTTAAACCTTTGGGCCCAAGTGGTTAAAAAAGTTATCTCTATGTTCTGGGTTGAGAATAAGTTTCGTCCTTCTGTATTTAACTCCTTGGTTGCTGGAGATATGATAAAGATTGACAGTTGTGAGTCTTGGGAAGTGATCAGATAGATCATCAACTTTTGGGAGATCATGAAATCGTATATGATATATTAAATCCGAGGCACAGATCTAGTATGCCACCATATATGTGAGTGGGTTTTAATAGTTCCCAAATTGGGGCATCATCATGCTCATTTGGAAATTTCACCAGTTTAGTTCCATTGGGGTTTGTTATAAAACCCATCAACATTCTCATGTCTGGCATTAGTCCCCAAAGAATGAGGGTAGGTTCACTATTGATGTGATCTGGTAAAGCATCAGGTCGAAGCTGGTTTGGTGGAGCAAAAAGTTTAAAAAAAATTTATGGAAAAATTGCCTGAGTATACTTTGACACCAGGGATACTGCATGCTTTACTCGACTCTCGGGGTAAGGAGTGAATGTGGCAAGTTCTTTCTAACATACATCACACAACAGTTGGTTGACCTTAAGTTATAAGCTGCATATCCATAAAATTTGGTGGAGGTGTTCCATCTTTCAGTTTTACATTCCTGCAAACAAAAGGGCATCAATAATCTTGGTTGCACTAATATGATGTAAGTCAGGCAACCGTTTTCCTGATGGAAGCAATGTTCCATGAAAAAATTTTTTCTATCCATTGTAGTAAGTTATTAAAATCTCTTCCCTCATAAGAGCAAAAAACATAGTTTGTGCATATTTATTTTCAGAAACGTTTTCTCTAAGCATTTCCCGGCATTTTGCCGGGGCCTTTCCCTAGGCACAAATTGTTTGAAACTGAATAGAGATTGCTCCCCGTTCGACATCTTTGTACTAAAAAGAGCACCATCCTGACTACCTATATTTATAAAATTTTCATCATCTTTAAAACGCTCAATTTTCTTCTGAAAGTTTGTTATAATAAAAAAAGGTCAGGCGAATTCAATGCCTCTCCAAGAATGGTATGTCCTGAGTTAGTTCTTTTTTTAAAATATCACCTTAACAGGTCCCAAAAGTTTTTATGGTGCCTCTGGCTTTATTAGGTCCTGTGCAATTAACTCATCGCCTTTTTCCCCAAGGGGGTCACATGTGTGATGTCCGTCTGACTGTTGTAGATGTTTTATTGGGAAGAGTGACATGCTCACCCCCAATATTCAGGTGAAAGCACGGGGTGTGATAGTGGCAGATCAGAAGTTTCATTTTGAAAAGCAGGGATGGTTTCTAGTAAGTAAAATTTATTAAAGGAATACACAAATACGGTTACATATATTACATTGTAAAAAAAATTTCATTTTTGGGGTGTTCCTGGGAAATAAGTATCATTTCCCAATTCTTTATAATAAAAAAATTTAAAAAAGAAATTTTTGATCCCAGAACTTTTTTTTGTGGTCACGACATTATGGAAGACTTTAAAAAAAAGACTGATTTAAAACTTTTATGTTCTAGGGTTTTGCTTGGGAAATTAAAAACCTGGGGTTTTAAAACCCGCATTCAGTTCAACTCTGTCTGCCTGGAAACACATCAGAAAAAGTGAAATGGCATCAAGAAGTTGCAATCATTCTCCAGGTGAAATTTTGCTACATATGTGGTCAATTCATTAAGACAATTGCAAAGAAAATTCTCTGTAACACCATCTAAAAAAATTTTGAAGCTTACAAAGCATATTTTGTCCCAAAACCTGGGCACCTCATGTTGCTTGTGGGGCATTGTAAGACAAGACCTGGACACCTCATGTTTTTTTGGACCATTGTAAAACAAAAACCTGGACACCTCGTGTTGTTGTGAACTTTGTGAAAACATTGGAAGGTAAGAAAGTCATTAGTTATATGAAGACTAAAATCTTGAATAGGAACTTTTTTTTAAAAGAAATGTAGAACAAAATAATTCTTTTGGTCTTTTCAGGATGGTATAAAAGGAAAAAAGAGCCAAAAAGATTTGTTCCCAAAATGGCGTGAAACCCCCTGATCACTCAACCAACTCATACTTCTGCCTGGTGGATCCCGAAACACCGAACTGGGAAAAAAACACCTGCTAAATTTTTTATCCAGACCCTTTCCCCCTTCTACTGCACCCGTACCCACAGTGCTTTTCCCCGTACCCACCTCCAGAAAGAAGTCAACCCGTCAGGGAAAAAAGAAAGCAGCAAATCAGAAAATGAAAAACACAGTGAATAAGACTATGGGAAATCACAGATGCAGCTGTTGGGAGGGGAAACCCTTCAAATTCAAATTCAAATTCTTTATTTCTAGCAATATACAAATGGGTTATTATTTAATGTACATTTTTTGAAGTAGATATTACAAGATGGCTAATAAATGCCTAGGTATGCCTAGGCTTTTTAGGGAGTCTTATGATAGGTCTTACTCAATGTGACACAATGATTGTATGATAGTAAAAGGGTTAGGGAATTTTAGTGATTAACTAGGTTTACAAAATTGAAGGGACTGAAATTAAATTTTTTAAAATTTCAATTTGTTTAAAAAAATTTAACAATTAGTTTATATAATTTGGGTAAAAAGGGGGTGTTGGCATAAACCGTTTCTATATTGAGTGTCTTAGGAAAACTTATGATTAGCTTTAAAAATTTGAAGCAATGGGTTTTATTAGAATTTTGGGTTTGTCATGTGAAAATTGGAATCACAGATATCAGTAAATGTCTTTTGCTGTGGATATGTGCAAGAAAAAAATAGTTTTTATGTGGTTAACACCCGGGTTTGGGGGCGTAAGTGAGATAGGATGTTTTTTAAAGGTGCTTTTGAAAATGGAGGTTGTGTCTGCAGTTCTAGATTTTTTAGGCGGGAGTTCCAGATCTTACTACCCAAACCAAACGGGCCTAAAAAGACCTTCCGAGATTTTTTGGGTTTTACAAAGTCTGGTGAGTTTTTTTATTTCAAGGCTCAAGGGTGGGACTTGGGGGTGAAAAGTGTCAAGTGCCCCAAACCAAAAAAAACGTCCCACCCCCCAAAAAAAATTAAATTCAAATTACCCCAAACAAAAAACCATTGTTGCACTTGCATTTTACCCGTATCCCTCTTTAACTGAAAAGGGGGTTTTTTGTGTAGACATTTCCCCTATTATTCATGACGACAGCCAGTACTTTAAATGACGTGAAAGTATGAATACAGTGTTTCCTGGGTACAGTGGCATTCCCGAACATTCAATTGTAGTATCAGAGGAACATGAACCTTCCTTACCCGGGTGTAAATCCTGAAGACTTCACTAAACAGTGAGATTCTTCATCTTTGTGAAGTTCTCACGTGGACAAGAATTAGTGGTACAGGTGCCATCTGCATTGGGACAGCTGATCCACCAGCCCTTGTCACCATTACCAACAGAATACCTTATAGCCACTTTGTCTCCATACCTTACAGCATCACCCATACCTCGCTTTATCGCCCAGAGAGAGAGAGCTTCAGCCCAACAGTTGTCCCACTTCACTCCGTCCATTTGTTCCCCGGGACAAGCACTTGCATGGGCGTGAAGTTTGGATCGCATTCGTAAGTACGGTAGCCACTTAAAAGCCTCCGCATAAAGACTTGAAAGCGACAGTGTCGCCTGAACGTAGGTAAGGGCAAAGTGTCCTGGCCTCGTCGCTACCGTCGCTGCAGTCTTGGCTTCCATCACACTTCAGGCTCAGCCTCACGCACTCGTCGTTGCTGCACTTGAAATTTCCAAACCTGAGAAGAGACGAGCAAATTTACAGTTGGTTATTTTAATGGATTTTGAAGTTTAATTATTTTACTGCTAATTTAATTATGTGGCACATGTAGGAGAGAGAAAGAAATACGTGGGTTAATGTTGTAGTGAAAGATGACGAATAGACTGTAATTTTAGTTGAAGAAAAACCCTATTACAAGACTGAATAAAAATCTGTGTTCTCCACAGTTAACAAAGCAAATAACACAATAATTGTCTATCTTGATGAAATTTAAAAGAGAGCCGAAAGCTGTCCTAATAAGTGTTTGTTTTTCAACGTGACTCTAAATTAGTAATCTGCAACTATTTACAACAGATTGCGATAAATATTATACAGAAAGATTCGTGGAGTAACGTGATATGTAAATATAAAGGAAAATTCATTTTATGCTAAAACAAGAACATGATTGTAATGAGCAGTTGTTTAGGATGTCAGATGTATCAGATTCTTGAAGATATCAGCAAGTGTTGTGTTAGGTGTTCGAGGGTGTCAACAGGTGTTGTGACACATGCTTAAGGATGTCAACATTTGAATCAGATTCTTTAGGAGAGCAGATGTGTTAGGTTTGTAAGGATATCAGATTCTTGAGGAGAGCAGATGTGTCAGGTTTGTCAGGATGTCATGTTCTTGAGGAGAGCAGGTTTGTCAGGTTTGTAAATATGTCAGGTTCTTGAGTAGAGCAGGTGTATCAGGTTCTTGAAAAGAACAGGTGTGTCAGGTTTGTCAGAATATCAGGTTCTTGAGAAGAGCAGGTGTGTCAGGTTTGTAAGGATGTCAGATTCTTGAGGAGAGCAGGTGTGTCAGGTTTGTAAGGATGTCAGGTTCTTGAGGAGAGCAGGTTTGTCAGGATGTCAGGTTCTTGAGGAGAGCAGGTGTGTCAGGTTTGTAAGGATGTTATAATAAAAGGATGTCAGGTGTTTGAGAATGTCAGCAGTTGTTGTATCAGGTGCTTGAGAATGATAGCAAGTGTTGTATCAGGTATTTGAGAATGTCATCAGGTGTTGTATTAGATGCTCGAGGATGTCAGCAGGTGTGGTATCAGGTGCTTGAGAATGTCAGCAGGTATTGCATCAGATGCTTGAGAATGTCAGCAGGTGTTGCATCAGGTGCTCGATATTGTCTACAGGTGTTACATCAGGTGCCTGAAATGTCAGGAAGTAATATGTGTGATGTGATGATCTGTAGATAAAGTACTGTGTACTCTGATGCTGTTTACTCGATGCTTGACTTGATCTGTGTACTCTGATGTTGTACTCTGATGTTGTGTACTCTGATGTTGTGTACTCTGATGCTGTGTACTCTGATGCTGTGTACTCTGATGCTGTGTACTCTGATGCTGTGTACTCTGATGGTGTGTACTCTGATGTTGTGTACTCTGATGCTGTGTACTCTGATGCTGTGTACTCTGATGCTGTGTACTCTGATGCTGTGTACTCTGGTGCTGTGTACTCTGATGCTGTGTACTCTGATGCTGTGTACTCTGATGCTGTGTACTCTGATGCTGTGTACTCTGATGTTGTGTACTCTGATGTTGTGTACTCTGATGCTGTGTACTCTGATGCTGTGTACTCTGATGCTGTGTACTCTGATGCTGTGTACTCTGATGCTGTGTACTCTGATGTTGTGTACTCTGATGTTGTATACTCTGATGTTGTATACTCTGATGCTGTGTACTCTGATGCTGTGTACTCTGATGCTGTGTACTCTGATGCTGTGTACTCTGATGTTGTGTACTCTGATGCTGTGTACTCTGATGCTGTGTACTCTGATGCTGTGTACTCTGATGTTGTGTACTCTTATGCTGTGTACTCTGATGCTGTGTACTCTGATGCTGTGTACTCTGATGTTGTGTACTCTGATGCTGTGTACTCTGATGTTGTGTACTCTGATGCTGTGTACTCTGATGCTGTGTACTCTGATGCTGTGTACTCTGATGTTGTGTACTCTGATGCTGTGTACTCTGATGCTGTGTACTCTGATGCTGTGTACTCTGATGTTGTGTACTCTGATGCTGTGTACTCTGATGCTGTGTACTCTGATGTTGTGTACTCTGATGCTGTGTACTCTGATGTTGTGTACTCTGATGCTGTGTACTCTGATGCTGTGTACTCTGATGTTGTGTACTCTGATGCTGTGTACTCTGATGTTGTGTACTCTGATGCTGTGTACTCTGATGCTGTGTACTCTGATGTTGTGTACTTTGATGCTGTGTACTCTGATGCTGTGTACTCTGATGCTGTGTACTCTGATGTTGTGTACTCTGATGCTGTGTACTCTGATGCTGTGTACTCTGATGCTGTGTACTCTGATGTTGTGTACTCTGATGCTGTGTACTCTGATGCTGTGTACTCTGATGATGTGTACTCTGATGTTGTGTACTCTGATGCTGTGTACTCTGATGCTGTTTTTGCTGGTTCGAATCCTGCTGTGGTAAATTGTTTCTAATTTCCTCGTCAGGGCTACAACTCCTAAGAACTCTCAGAAACACAGAGGTAAATACACTCTGTTTAATATGCGTTTGTTGATTTAAAAAGTAATGTATGTACGAATATATGTTAGTATACTTGCGATAAACACTGTGGAAAGTGAGGTAAATAGAATAATTCCATTTCTGGATATACATGTTCATAGATATGATAGAACATTTAATCTAAATATTCATCGCAAGCCTACTAATATATGTTCATATATACATTACCATTCAAAACCTCTAACATACATTTAATGATTAAAAATCACTTGTTTCGTGATTTCATTTATATATATATATATATATATATATATATATATATATATATATATATATATATATATATATATATATATATATATATATATATATATCATTTGGGATTTGTAGCCCTGGTTTCAGTGATACGGAAATAAGAAAAAGCTATGGAAATGCTTCTGATTTAAAATATCCGTGAACATTTATTGATAAAGGTTTTCATAAAGCTAAAACAAACAATCTAGAAGACAGACTAATGCCGAGAATAAGTTTGAGAATTTGTTGGTTTTACCATTTAACGAAAATGTCTCTCACTTCCCACAAGCTTTTTTATTCATTAATGTTAAAGTTTTTTTTTAAATATGACAATAACGTGAAACAAAAACGAATTAAAAATTCCCCCAAGGAATGTTAGAGTTGTGTACTCCATCACATGTAAAAGTTGTCACACTTTTTATTTAGGACAAACTAGCAAATCTCTTCAGACCAGAATTAAACAACATAAATATGCAACATCTAGTGAACAATAATCCAGTTCTTTCTTCATTCATGTAAGGGATACTGGCCATTTTGTAAACTGAACTAATGTCAAAGAATTACGTACCTGTAATTCTACAGTTCAATGAAATAGTGTGAAATCATTTCTTATCAGCATATTTCAAATATGTATTCTGGAATATATAAACTTGAGAATAACCTTAAAAGTAAAAATATTTTTTAAAAAAATACTGGCGAACAATTTAACTTGATGTTGGACAAATGTATGTGGGAGTTAGATTTGTGCTAACAGATTTTTATGTGTTTTGAAATTTGATAGGAAGGTAGAGAAAGAGGGAGAAAGGGAGAGACTGAGTAAGGGAAAGAGAGATAGATAGATAGATAACTAGATGGGTTGGTAGGGTGGAATGTAGGGAGGATAGGAGTATTGCTGCAATTCTTATAGATAGGAAGGTAGGAATTTAATTAGGGAGGTTGGTAAGTAGGTAGGGAGGTAGGACTCTTAGAGTATCCGTGTTACTCTAGGAAGTAGGAAGGACGGGAGATAGGTAAGGAGGTGTCACCTCAGGGTTTAACATATAAAATGTGTTTCAGTTGTATCTTCTTCCTATTCCTCTGAGGATATGCATGTAACTCCATGAAAGCGCTCAGGTTTTACTTAATATTTTCAGCTGTTGTATTTTTTTCATATCTGCCATCACGCATTTTGTTGTAATTTCTTCCATATATTTTTTTTTTCAACAAGTCGGCCGTCTCCCACCGAGGCAGGGTGACCCAAATAGAAAGAAAATCCCCAAAAAGAAAATACTTTCATCATCATTCAACACTTTCACCACACTCATACATAATCACTGTCTTTGCAGAGGAGCTCAGATACGACAGCTGAGAAAAGTCCCTCCCAGCTGTCACTATCCCAGATCCCTCCTTTAAAGTGCAGGCATTGTACTTCCCATTTCCAGGACTCAAGTCCAACTAAATCAATTAACTGGTTTCCCTGAATCCCTTCACAAAATGTTACCCTGCTCACACTCCAACAGATCGTCATGTCCCAAAACCATTCGTCTCCATTCATTTCTATCTAACACGCTCACACATGCTTGCTGGAAGTCCAAGCCCCTCGCCCACAAAACCTCCTTTACCCCTCCCTCCAACCTTTTCTAGGACGACCCCTACCCGCCTTCCTTCCCTACAGATTTATACGCTCTCCAAGTCATTCTATTTTGATCCATTCTCTCTAAATGACCAAACCACCTCAACAACCCTCTTCAGCCCTCTGACAAATACTTTTAGTAACTCCACACCTTCTCCTAATTTCCACATTCCGAATTTTTGCATAATATTTACCCACACATTGCCCTTAGACAGGACATCTCCACTGCCTCCAACCTCCTCCTCGCTGCAGCATTTGCAACCCATGCTTCACACCCATATAAGAGTGTTGGTACCACTATACTTTCGTACATTCCCTTCTTTGCCTCCATGGATAACGTTTTTTGTCTCACAGATACCTCAACGCACCACTCACCTTTTTTCCTTCATCAATATTATGGTTAACCTCATCCTTCATAAACCCATCCGCTGACACGTCAACTCCCAAATATCTGAAAACATTTACTTCTTCCATAATCCCTCTCTCCAATGTGATATCCAATTTTTCTTTATTTAAATCGTTTGAAACCCTCATCACCTTACTCTTATCTATGTTCACTTTCAACTTTCTACCTTTACACACTCTCCCAAACTCGTCCACTAACCTTTGCAACTTTTCTTTAGAATCTCCCATAAGCACAGTATCATCAGCAAAAAAGTAACTGTGTCAACTCCCATTTTGCATTTAATTCCCCATAATTTAATCCCACCCCTCTCCCCAACACCTTAGCATTTACTTCTTTTACAACCCCATCTATAAATATATTAAACAACCATGGTGACATTACACATCCCTGTCTAAGACCTACTTTTACCGGGAGTAATCTCCTCTCTCCTACACACCTAACCTGAGCCTCACTATCCTCATAAAAACTCTTTACAGCCTTCAGTAACTTACTACCTATTCCATACACTTGCAACATTTGCCACATTGCTCCCCTATCCACTCTATCATATGCCTTTTCTAAATCCATAAATGCAATGAAAACGTCTCTACCTTTATCTAAATACTGTTCACATATATGCTTCACTGTAAACACTTGATCTCACATCCCCTACCCACTCTAAAGCCTCCTTGCTCATCTGCAATCCTACTCTCTGTCTTACCTCTAATTCTTTCAATAATAACCCTGCCATACACTTTACCTGGTATACTCAGTAAACTTATTCCCCTATAATTTTTACACTCTCTTTTATCCCCCTTCCCTTTATATAAAGGAACTATACATGCTCTCTGCCAATCCTAGGTACCTTCCCTCTTTCATACATTTATTAAACAAAATACCAACCACTCCAGCACTATATCCCCCCTGCTTTTAACATTTCTGTCATGATCCCGTCAGTTCCAGCTGCTTTACCAACTTTCATTCTACGTAATGCCTCACGCACCTCCCCAACACTCACATCCTGCTCTTCTTCACTCCTAAACGATGTTGTATCTCCCTGGCCAGTGCATGAAATTAGCGCCTCCCTTTTTTTAACGACATATAAAAGCTCCTCAAAATATTCCTGCCACCTACCCAATACCTCCAGCTCCCCATCTACTAACTCCCCTACTCTGTTTTTTAACTGACAAATCCATTCATTCCCTAGGCTTTCTTACCTTGTTTATCTCGCTCCAAAATTTTTTCTTGTTTTCAGCAAAATTTCTTGACAGAGCCTCTCCCATTCTTTCATCCGCTCTTCTTTTGCACTCTCTCACCACTCTCTTCACCTTTATTTTACTCTCCATATACTCTGCTCTTCTATTAACACTTCTGTTTTGTAAAACCTCTCATAAGCTACCTTTTTCTCTTTTATCACACCCTTTACTTCTTCATTCCACCACTCACTCCTCTTTCCTCCTGCACCCACCCTCCTATAGTCACAAACTTCTGCCCCACATTCTAATACTGCATTTTTAAAACTATCCCAACTCTCTTCAACCCCCACTACTCATACTTGCACTAGCCCACCTTTTGCCAATAGTTGCTTATATCTCACCCTAACTTCCTCCTCCCTTAGTTTATACACTTTTACCTCTCTCTTACTTGCTGTTGCCATTTTCTTTTTGTCACATCTACCTTTTACTCTAACTGTAGCTACAGCCAAATAATGATCCGATATATCCGTTGCCCCTCTATAAACATGTACATCCTGAAGCCTACCCTTCAACCTTTTATCCACCAATACATAATCCAACAAACAACTTTCCTTACGTGCTATACCATACCTTGTATATTTATTTATCCTCTTTTTCATAAAATATGTATTACTTATTACCAAACCTCTTTCTACACATAGCTCAATTAATGGTTCCCCATTTACATTTACCCCTGGCACCCCAAATTTACCTACTACTCCCTCCACAACATTTTTACCCACTTTATCATTAAGATCCCCAACCACAATTACTCTCTCACTTGGTTCAAAACTCCCCACACACTCTCTTAACATTTCCCAAAATCTCTCTCTCTCCTCTACACTTCTCTCTTCTCCAGGTGCATAAACACTTACTATAACCCACTTTTCACATCCAACCTTTATTTTACTGCACATAATTCTTGAATTTATACATTTATATTCCCTCTTTACCTGTCATAACTGATTATTCAACATTATTGCCACTCCTTCTTTAGCTCTAACTCTATTTGAAACCCCTGACCTAATCCCATTTATTTCCCCCCACTGAAACTCTCCTACCCCCTTCAGCTTTGTCACTTAAAGCCAGGACATCCAGCTTCTTTTCATTCATAACATCTACAATCATCTCTTTCTTATCATTCGCACAACATCCACACACATTCAAACATCCCACTTTGACGGTTTTCTTCTTTTTCTTTTTAGTAAGCTATACAGGAAAAGGGGTTACTAGCCCATTGTTCCCGGCATTTTATTTGACTTTTACAACACGCATGGCTTACGGAGGAAAGATTCTTATTCCACTTCCCCATGGATATGAAAGGAAAAGCAATAAGAACAAGAACTATTAAGATAAAATCAAAGAAAACTCAGATGAGTGTGTATACATAAACGTGTACATGTTTGCGTAGCGTGACCTAAGTGTAAGTAGAAGTAGCAAGACGTACCTGAAATCTTGCATGTATATGAGACAGAAAAAAGACACCTGCAATCCTACCATCATGTAAAACAAATACAGGCTTTTGTTTTACACTCACTTGGCAGGACGGTAGTACCTCCCTGGGTGGTTGCTGACTACCAACCTACTACATATATATATATATATATATATATATATATATATATATATATATATATATATATATATATATATATATATATATATATAGCGCAAAACAACCACTTTGAAAAATAGTGAAATTCGAAGCGCTTTCGTGACTTCTCACATTATCAAGGATCTATAAAAATATAAGATCAACAGGAATTCATATGAGGACGAGACTACACCTCACAGTCAAGTCACAACACTCGACTCTGTGAAACACAACTGATACTATATATATAATATCAGTTGAATGTATATAAATATATGTGTGTGTGTGTTTGTGTATAATGTATGTGGGTGGGTTTATGTTCGTCTTGAATGTGCAATTTATATTCTGGGTACTATATTACCTTGAAGGGCAAAATACAAAACCAGTACGTATTACAAATTTATTACTTATCTTCTAGGACATACTTTTCCTGACAGCAGTCCTCTTGATTACAGCTTTCTGACGTAGTATCAATATCTCCAAGGACATTACTGCGTGCTCGGGATCTAATACCTTCACCACAAGTTTTGGTGCAGCTTCCCCACGAGCCCCAGCTGCTCCACATGTATTGACACTGAGGAGTCCCACTCCACTGTAAAGTATTGCCTATCCTTGTACAGGTGACCGACGAGGTAGACGCTTGTTTGTTATTCTCACAATTTAGAAACACTTGCAGTCCCTGATAACTGTGAATATTGCCACAGTATTTTTCCTGGAGGTCGTCAGCAGTCAACACTTTGCACGAGGTTGCTTCCCAATGAGTGAAATACTTTTCCCAACGATGCTCTGCCACACTCTGCGTCCTACGGATGGCATCTAGGGTCTCTTCTTGTGAAGCTCTCAAATGCTGAAGCTGCCAGTTCGATAACAAAATACTTGCTTCTGTTACTACTTCATCGATGATCAACAAATTATTTACCATGGTTAACACTGCAACGGAGTAATTTTGTGTACAGGCAAATCTTGAATCTAACTCAGATATAATTTTCTTTTTATAGACAGATAAAAAGTCATGTGATATGAAAATTCCTTTACCAAGAATTGCTCGTTCAAGACCACTGAGAATACGAAGAAAATCTGTATTCATAATTTTCTTTAGGAACATCTCTTTACTAAGAGTGAAAGTCTTCAGTTTGTTGTATTCGTAAGTTATGTATTCTGCTTCCCTGAAGACTTCTCCATACTAAATCAGAATTTGTGTGAACACATTGGCATTCAGTATTAACTTGTGCATCAGTTTAATTTCCACAATCTGTGCATAGACGTCAATAAGAGTGGGTACTCCCGTGATCCTGGCGAAGCTCATTCTCATGTCAGCCACTACGTCAGTGATGCTGTGAGTTATCCCGGGATGCTCGTATATCTCGCAGTTGTCTCCGTAGTAGTAGTGGTCACAGAAGCACACGTAATCGTTGGTATATGGGATATGACGGCATACACCATGGTTGCTACACACGTTGCAAAATTTACATGGATCATGTGTCCTACTAAGTCCGGGAGTGAACTGACAACCTGGACTTCCGTCTTCTTTGTCTTGCCAAACCACTAACATTGTTTCGTTATCATCGCAAAAATTTTTAATTATCATGAACTGTTTCTTAGACATGAACGCATTAAGAGGAATATTCCCACATAACGAACGAATAATTTTCGGGGCATCCTCAGAGTATATAGCAACTGTCCACTCATACCAAGGTATAAGGTCAGTCAGCCTCTCTTGCACACTACTACTTAGTGCCTCATCTGACTCAACACAATTTTCCTGTACCATTTTTCTTATCTCTTGTTCTGCATATAACACAAAATTTGAATAGCAGTCCCACACGTGTATATCAAGTTGATAACGGATATCTTGCAGATAGTCAGAAAATATAATAATCTTTTCCCGAACATAATCAATATTTTTATATTTAAAAAACTGATATGCTATGGTCTGCTTTGCAGCACTCGTCATTAAGTCACTAATGATGAGCATCAACTGAGACAGCTCAAACACGTCACAACGCGTCTCCTGCACGTACAAGCTGAACAGATTTTGTTTTGTTGCTGTGCTTTGAATACCAGTCAGTTGGTGTATCTTCTTTGCCTTTTCTTCTATATCTTGATTTTCAAAGTAGTCAATATAACCTTCCATAACCCTTAACTTTTCCACCTCGTCGTCCAAGTTAGTCAGATGTGACTTAGTTTCTGTCAGTTTATTATCGCCATTTCTTATATCAAGTTCCCAGACTATGTAAGAAGTTATCCAAGCATTAAACTCTGTTGATGTCTTCATTTCATCCCTTACACTGTTAAGTTCTAAGTCCATGGTAGTGAGCACTTCTTGCACTTTACTACATTGCTTCTGTATAACTTCCAGCTGGCTTGGCATATAGAATGTTGACACAAAACTAACTAGTGACGCATCAGCAGATATCGCAGTACCCAGGAACTTCGTGAGAAGCCTGGCGATTTTCGTGAATTTTGCTACTTTTTCTGCTTTGTCCTGGTTTTTAATCATTTTTAGAGCGTCATTAAAGATTGAACTGACACCCTGCACTGTATCCATAGAAAAATCAAATGACACAGCCACTTTTGCTTGGTCAGAAACTGACATGGAGGCGTCTCCTGGGGGCGAGACCCACACCACCAACATAATACACAGCAACAACACCTTCACCATATTGCTTGCCATAGTTCTCACATTCATCATCAAGTAAAGATTTACTTAATTATATTGTCATTCCTTTTGAAGGTGCAAATTTTTCCGTGAGATCAGCAAACGTAGATAGAACAAACGTCTTTAATTGCATATATCAACACGCAAGGGATAGAGAACTGGTCTGACGTACTCCGGGTAAGGACAGTAAATGCTTGTGGTTTACTCCCCGCACATACTTATATGATGGAGGTCACGGTGTGTGTGTCAAGCCTCAACACTCCATCTCTGAGTCTGCCATCATATCCCTAGAACTAAACCTAATATTACGAGTATTATTATTTCTATTATCTTTATTTCTTTATTAATATTTTAGTAGTGCAATAGTGTAATCAAAGTAGTGGGATTATCTTATGTTATTATTAACAATAAATGAATGATAATAATAGTGCTATTAACATCAGCTTTGGCAACCACGAAAGATTCGGTCATTCAAGGGTTAGCAACATCTTACACCATCTTGTGTGTTAACTTGGAGTATTTATGGCGGAGGCTGGTTGCAGGTCGTGACAGCATCACTGTAATTGGCTATCTGCACTCACAGATTTTTCCCTTCCCTCCCACAATGCTGCTCATTCAGTCTATCAGCGGCTTTCTCAACTCGCCATTTTCCTACATCTTCCCTCACCAACGAAGCTTATTTAGCTGTCATTTATTTTCAGGATATATAAATTCCCTCTCTTTCACCACCATGATTGGTAAAGTTCTGATTGCCTTCTGGAAAAAGACCTTAAGATTTATGAACCCCGAAGGTTTATTAAACCAAGGAAGAAAACCAGTGGTTTAATTTGTTTTTGTTTTTGGTGACTCAATCCATTTTCCCTATGAGGCTTTTGTCCAACCTGTGGTTTAAAAGGTCCATGGGTGGTTGGCTCGTCTCTAGGGGCGTCGTAAAGGATGTTGAGTTATGTTCCTTGTTGGTGTCATGGGGACTGACCTGGAGGACGCCATTGTACAATAAACTTTTCCATTATAGTGATTTCATTGACGTTATCTACAGAAATGTCCTTGGCAAACGGCGAGCCCAGCGAGGCACTGCAAACAGGAAACAAGTTATACAGGGTTTAGGAAGTGGATGGCTGGTCCTCCTCCTTCAAAAGCCTTCGTCAATTTAGAGCGAATTATTGTTGGCCATATTTTTAACAGTTTGCAGTCTACTTAGGTATGCCGTTACGCTTTCATCATAGATTTTTACAATTACTTAGGTGCTTGTAGGGCCTCCAGGAAAGTCTTTTAACATTAAAAATTTAACGTTTTTTTTTTTTTAACTAATGTTGGGTCTTTTACATTGGTATGAGAGTATTTATTTTTGTGTCTATGTTCATTGCTTTTGATAGTAATTTTTCTTTGTTTATTATATATATATATATATATATATATATATATATATATATATATATATATATTATATATATATATATGTCGTGCTGATTAGGTAAAACTGGTCATTAGCAAGAACTCATCTAAAATTAAGTCCTTTCTAAAATTTTCTCTTATACGTTTAAAGATATATTTTTTTCATTTATGTTAATGTAAGAATTTATAATTTTGTACCAAGAGAAACTTTGAAAACCTACCTAACCTTATTACAACAAGCGCAATTTAATTTAGCCTAACCCTACTAAATATATTTTAGATACGTTAACATTAATTTAATAAAAACAAATACAATGAAATATATTTTTTCGTTATGTTCAGAATGATTTTGGCGAAATTATTGCATACACAAATTTTCACTTGTCTTATATGGCAAGATGAGCGTTGCTATTTAAGCCAAAATCGAGAGTTTTACCTAATCGGCACGACTATATATATATATATATATATATATATATATATATATATATATATATATATATATATATATATATATATATATATATCATCCCCTGCATGCATCGACACAACTAGAGATTTTTACAATGCTAGAATTCGCAGAGCAGGCGAAATATTCACAAACACTGATCTCTGGCCGACGGAGACTCGAACCTACGAACCTCATGACAAGGTACGCAGTGCTTACCGACCGTACCACACTGGTCCAATACCTGGCATCCAGCTTTCGCTAGACGTTATTCCAAGGCAGCCACTTTCAGGCAGGAGGCTGAGATGAAAAGCTGTAAGCCTCATTCCTGAAAGCTGGCTGCCTTGGAATAACGCTTAGGCAGAAAGCTGGATGCAAGGTATTGCCAGTGTGGTACGTCGGCAAGCACTGCGTACCTTGACAGGTTCGTAGGTCTGAGTCTTCGATCGGCCAGAGATCAGTGTTTGTGAATATTTCGCCTGCTCTGCGAATTCCTAGTATATATATATATATATATATATATATATATATATATATATATATATATAATATATATATATATATATATATATATATATATATATATATATATATACAGTACCATGATATATATATATATATATATATATATATATATATATATATATATTATATGTGTAGTGGAGGGAAGGCGAGGTAGGGGTCGGCCTAGTAAAATTTGGAGGGAGGGGGTAAAGGAAGTTTTATGTGCGAGGGGCTTGGACTTCCAGCAAGCATGTGTGAGCGTATTAGATAGGAGCGAATGGAGACAAATGTTTTTTTGGAACTTGACGTGCTGTTGGAGTGTGAGCACGGTGACATTTATGAAGAGATTCATGGAAACTTGAGTCCTGGAGATGGGAAGTACAGTGTCTGCACTCTAAAGGAGGGGTGTTTATGTTGCAGTTTTATAACTGTAGTGTGAGAACACCTCTGGCAAGACAGTGATGCAGTGAATGATGATGAAAGTTTTTCTTTTTCGCGCCACCCTGCCTTGGTGGGAGACTTACATATTTTTGGGCTGCTGATTGTAAATATCTAAACCATTTTGCTCTATCACGTAAGGATTTTGAATAAAATACAAATTAATGATAATAAAAAATGTGAATTTTTAAACATAAGAACATAAGAAAGGAGGAACACTGCAGCAGGCCTGTTGGCCCATACTAGGCAGGTCCTTCACATTCCATCCCACTAACAAGATATTTGTTCAACCCAATCTTAAATGCTACCCAAGAAATGAGCTTTGATAATTCTATTTACTCATGTGCAATTCCCACTCAAATCCAACCCCTCTCACTCATGAATTTATCCAACCTAAATTTGAAACTAACCAAGGTCCTAGCTTCAATAACCCTACTAGGGAGACTGTTCCACTCATCAACTACCCTATTTCCAAACCAATACTTTCCTATATCCTTTCTAAATCTAAACTTATCTAACTTGAATCCATTATTGCGGGTTCTCTCTTGGAGAGATATCCTCAAGACCTTATTTATATCCCCTTTGTTAATACCCATTTTCCACTTGTATACCTCGATCATGTCTCCCCTCATTCTACGTCTTACAAGTGAATGTAATTTAAGGGTCTTCAATCTTTCTTCGTAAGGAAGATTTCTAATGCTATGTAATAATTTAGTCATTCTATGCTGAATGTTTTCTAACGAATTTATGTCAATTCTGTAATATGGAGACCAGAAC
>WNWK01015430.1:0-25000 GCA_009830355.1 Cherax destructor | reverse complement strand
CACCCCAAAGTATCAGTGTCACATTCCCGGAATCTGGAGAGCGCCACACAAGACTTACTGTTGACTTCTGAGAGTAACTTCTCAATACTAGTTGACTGGTTCATTGTACTCTATACTAGTTGACTGGTTCATTGTACTCTATACTAGTTGACTGGTTCATTGTACTCTATACTAGTTGGCTGGTTCATTGTACTCTATACTAGTCGACTGATTCATTGTACTCTGCACTAGTTAGCTGGTTCATTGCACTCAGTTCTAGTTGACTGGTTCATTGTACTCTATACTAGTTATACCACACCTGGTATATACTAATGTATTTAATATTGCGTTGTGACCAAAGAGAGTGAACCGGCATTAGGGTCTGGCAAGTTTTTTGGTCCAGTGGACTGGAGCTAACCTTCCTTTCCTCGGATTAAATTTTATAACCTAAAATACCTCAAGCTCTATATAACCCCTACGGGTTTAGAATTTTCCCATTACTGTGTTAATAATAATAATAATAATAATAATAATAATAATAATAATAATAATAATAATAAAAAAAATAATAATAAAATAATAATAATAATAATAATAATAATAATAATAATAATAATAATAATAATAATAATAATAATAATAATAGTTTTACAGACAGTATTATAAATTTCTGCAATTATTGTTAGGCTACAGAGATACTTTTTTTTATATTTTATTTAAAACCTTAAGTACATAACCATATGACTGCATGAACAAAAAACGTTCTGCATCATTCGACATAACATATGACATAACAGGTTATCACTTACAAAAATAAAAAAGTCAAACCTAACAAAAGTAGCACAATGCTTAACATTCCACAACTTACGCTAAACATGCCAATAAAACAAAATAAATACAAAAAAAACTAAGCATACCAAATTAATCAAAAACATACAATCATGACATATGCATCACAATATAAAAACCCTGTCTGCTTCTTCTGCTTATTGGCAAACACCCTACCAAAAAATATTGAAAGGAAAGAACCTCCCACTGTCAAACACAAAACCACTTCTAACTCAAAAGTTACATAAAAACAGTCTCATAAAAGGCGAAGGTATGGAAAACATAGTAAAATATTCACAAAAACATGATATATCACTTAACTCAACCTTGCTAAACATTGAAATTAAACTAACCTAATCAAAATATATGATATAAAAATATAATATAATATTGACAACTCATTAACATTAGGTGATAATTACAGTATTCATAACACATAGTACGAAAAGCATTATTAAAAATCAAACCTAATCCATTAATATCCAAAACACGATCCTATCACCTACACAACCCTACATATACTATAAACACTATAGTGCCCTACACTTAAAACCACACAGCACAAAAATTTTCAAACGAGACAGATATCTCGTTACAGACATAGAAATCACAGCATGAGTGACCAAAAGGCACTACCAAAATCACCACAATACCAACTCGAACAGAAAAAATGAATATAAAAGAACTAATGATAACGTTAATACATCTTATAAATGATACACGGACAAAAAGTTAATAACCAAAAATTCCTCACAAACTCCAGCAAAAACCTGCATCACCTCACACTTAAGGAAAGATAATACATCAAAAAGTACACCCCTAACAAGCAGGTGGACATATCCATATGTACATGAAACACATACCAAAAATGTCATACCATATACTCTACTTAGTATTACAAAATATAACAGAAAACTCCACCTTCAAAACATTAATTTGTCCAGACAACAGTACAATAACTGCCTCATAGCCTTGGTAGGCACCTCACATTTCACTGTAATGGGCAAATATAACAACATCTTTTACTATAACACTTTCATCTGCTTCACAGACAAAATTAAAAATTTATGAAAGTTCTGCACCTCACCACTGAAAACGCAGCCACAAAGGAAAATCACCTCTGCCCCCCCCCAAAAAAAACGGTAGCAAACAAAAAAAAAAAAACAGACTAAAAGGGCACCTAATAACTTACCCCCTTTTAACAATAAGCTTCACGGCTAACCACGAACACTAAAAACTCCTAACCTGAAATCCTACGCGCCACGCACCTTCCTACCATTCCCCACCCCTACCCACCCACTCCTCTACTCCCTCCCTCTCAACCGTAATAAACCTCCCACCGTCATTTCCCTGTAAACTTCAGGAAAACACGTGACCCACTTCCTACCATAAATCTCGATATTCCTCAATTTTGTTCTAACAAACCCCACAGCTAAAGCCTTAATTAAAACAGCCCTTTCCACATCCCTCATCATCCAAGTACGCCTTCCGGGAGATCACTCAGCTCCAAACTTAGGGCTTTTAAAACCGACACTTTCCCTCGTCCTACCCAACCCAAAACCCTATCCATCCATACTCTAACTAAACCCAAACTTTCACAGAAATATACTGCATGAAATGCTGTCTCCCACTCCCCACACTTAAGACATTCCCCATCCTTCACTAACCCCATCGCATATAAAAGACTCCTTGACGCCAGTATACCCTGCAAAAACCTGTAGCCCACTTCTCTAACCCTCGGTGCCACCCTAACTTTCCTCAACTATTCCCAAATGCTCTTCCACTTATACTTTGGATACATAGCTTCCCCTTGTACCACTACCTCCCCTCCTCCGATCGCATCCAACCTACGCAATTTAATACTCTCAGGTTCCCTAGCCACTAACAAAAACCAAAGGATACTCTCACATTCTATCAATTCTAAACTCCCCCACCACTTTCGCACCTCTTTCATCACTCCTCCTATTTTCCTACCCCCTGTCACTCCCATCAATAAAAATTCCTGCTTCAAAAACACACTCCTCAATCTTCTCCTCAAAGGCACCAACCCCAAACCACCCCACTTTACACGAGTTTCTACCACTGCCTTACTGAGCCAATGCCTTCCCCTCGCCCACACGAATTGCATAACACCCTTTTCCAGCCTACAAATATCCTCTTCCAAAAGGGGGAAAACCCCTGCCCTAAACCAAAGATTGCTATATATTAAAACATTAACTACTATCACTCTTTGCAAAAGAGTGATCTTTCTGGCACTCCAACCTCTCATCCTTGCCAAAGCACCGTTCACCACTTCCCCTGAATTCACCTCCCTGACCCTCTCTAAATCGTTACTGAACACTATCCCACACACCTTCAATTCATTCACACACTTCCATCTATCCCGTACCCCTAACGGACCCCCTACCCACCTTCCCACCTCCAACAATAACGATTTGCTTCTATTCACCCTTATACCCGTTAGTAAACCGAATCTACCAACTACCTCACTGATCCACCTCAAACCTCCTTCCGTATGTATTAAAAGAGTTGTATCATCTACATATCCAATAATATCTGTACATTTGGTCTCTGTCTTTCCCTGTGTCCCTTCAACACCCTCAACCAACCTAAAAAAAGGATCCTGCAGAATAGCAAATAATATCTGTGATAGTGGACAACCTTGCCTAATACCCTTCCCCATATTCACAGCCCACCCCAATTTACCATTTATATGAATCCTAAAAACAGCCTCCTCATACAATTGCCTCACCCATCCTACTACCTCCTCTCCAAATCCCATGCGCCTTATAATTTCCATTAAAACCCTCCTATTAACCTTATCATACGCAGTGGCCCAATCTAACCCCAGCACCCCACCTTCCTGACAACTTTCTATAAACCCCTTGATTCTCCTATGTCCCCTACGCATGCTCCTTCCCGGGATACCATATTGCTCTTCATGCAACCAATATCCCACTCCCCTTTTTAACCTATTCACCAGTATTTTTGCGTAAATTTTGTAATCAGTACTCATTAATACGATCACCCTAAAATCTTTAAAGCTTCTCGCGTCATCCTTCTTCGGCACTAACACCTCCACTCCAGTACGAACTAAATCCTCCATAACCCCCGTCCCTTCATATCATTAAAGACCTTAACCAGCACCTCTCTCAACACGTCCCAAAACCTAACATACAATTCCCCAGGAAGACCATCCAACCCCGGCGTTTTCCCCATCCTTAAACTTTTTACTGCATTCCACACTTCATCATCTAGCTCTCTCCTCTCCTCGCTGCTCACTCTCTCATCAATACTACCCAAAAAAACCCTTTCATCCCGTGACACCTCCGCCTCCTCAATTTTTTTTGCAAACCATGCTTCCCCATACCTGCCTATTGATTCAGTTGTGTTTAAGACAAGTCCCTCCTCAAAACCACCCATCTTATCATCCACTACAATCGCACCTATCGTCATCACCTCCCGCTTTCTCCCAAAGTTTCTCAAAACCACCTCCGACACCCTGTCTCCCCATAGGACCTCATCCATACTACTCCTCAACCGTAAAGCATGGAACCTATCGTTTTGTATGTCCCTCAACTCCCTTCACACCCTTTCCCTTTCCACTTCATGAACCCTCCCCCCTATTCTGCCACTGCCCTTCAATAAACCCTCCAAATACCTCTGGTACCCATACCTTTACCTGGCATCCTCTCTACTAACATTCATGAAAAAATCCTTTATTGCAGGCTTAACCCTATCGTTCCACCACTTTGCCACCCCTCCCACCCCCTACCCCTCTTCCACAAGCCTCCCCACCACCCCTCAAAATCCACCTCACCACCTAACCTACCCAAAATACTAACATTCAACTTCCTGTAATTTGCATACACCCTCACCGCACCCTCCCATCCTAATTGTACAATCACTCCCTTGTGATCCGAAAAACCAGCATCCACACACTCCACTTTCTCTACCTCAACTACCTTTGATACATAAATCCTATCCAACCTTGCTTCATGTGCACCTCTACTGTATGTATATTCTACAAATTCGCTACCACAACCTACCACATCCACTACTCCTACTGCGCACAACACCTCCCTTAATATCTTCAAAATTGTCACTGTACCTCTAGGCTCTACGTCCCTCACCCTTATAACACTATTCCAGTCACCCCCCAGAATGGCTACTTGAGGTAAACCCCGGAATGCATAAATAAATTCAGACCTGACAAAATCAGACTTCTCTCTTCAGCAGGCTCCAGCTGGCATGTAAACCCCAACAAAACTAACTTGGACAGTTCCCCACCTCCCATCCACCGGTACCACCCTTCCCCCTCCCCCCACCTCCCAAGAATCTAACTCGAAGGGACTACCTTCCCTAATACCCACTCCCGCCCCCCTTTCAAACAGGCAGTCCGACCCACAAATAATGTATAACCCTTCAATACCAAGTCCTCTCCACCCCTAAAATTGTGTTCTTGAAAAAAAAACCTGTCTATCCTATTTCTACTTACCATCACCTCAACCCATTTTCTCTTGACCTCATGTCGGAGGCCATTCATGTTCATTGTAAGACACCTGAAACTAAAGGCATCGGTTTCCCCTTCCTCTGCGGCTGCGTTCCCTCATTCGTTCCATTCCTCACTGCTGAAATGCCACTCCTCTTCCTAACTCCAATTGCAGGTTGCACACTGCAACTATTGCGGTCCTAAATCCCCCCACCTTACCCCACACTACTTCAGTCCACGCCATTTTCCCCGGGCGTTGCCCCGGCGTAAGGACGTCATTTTCCGCTTCTTCCCCTGTTCTTTTCCTGGAATCACCTTTGTCCATGTGCATGTCAGCTTCCTCATCAGGCCGATGTACCTCCACTTCAACCTGCACCTCCTGTGCATCCTCACATTCACTCCTAGAGCCATCCACTGGCCCTGACTGTCCATCCTTCTGTTTGTCTACACTGTCACTGTTTACAAAGTCCAACACCTCACCTCCTATTAGATCACCCAGATCCTTCAAAATCTCCTCCTCCATACTGTCTCCCTTACCACTCTCACTCTCCTTAGTATTGCTGTCCTTAGAAATCCCTTCCACTGCGTCCTGCATCCTCCGTTGATTCCTTTCCTCATCCTTGTCAACCTCTGCACTCCAACGGGAGGGCTCCTTTCTTGCTTCCATCACCCTATGTTCCTCATCGTCCTTGCCATCCTTTCTCCGCTGCCCATCATCTATGCATGTCTCTCGTTCCTCACCACCTTGTCGCCCAACATCTTGCTGTCTCACACAATCAGCCGCAAAATGTCCTGGCTGGCCACACAGTCTGCATGTTTTAACTTGACCCTGGTAATGCACATATACCTGCGTACGAAAACATTGCATCATTACATACGAAGGTATTGGCCTCCTTAAGCTCCTTTTAAGGGAATAAGTACCCTCCAATAGCCCAGCATAGGGCCCCTGCGCACGTCTACCCAAGTTTACTGAGTGTATAACACCATAATCCTTGAAAGCATCCCGAATATCCTCTGGACACATTTCAAATGACACATTAGAACCCTTAACCCACCTGTAGGTAGCAGACACATTCCTCAGGCAAACCTCCACACCCATGTTGACAACCATCTTCCTGTCTTTGTACTCGTCCACCACTCTCTGATACGCCTCAGTACTGCCGAATTTGACGAATATCCTCCTGCTCCCGTTCAACGATACGCCATAGAAATCTTCATAAGACACGCCATATGTGTACCATAGAATAGCCGTTAATAGCACATCTTCATTTGTCGGTAGAACTGCTCCCTGCACCAAAACAACACAAACAGTGTTCACTCGTCCCCGGTACGTTGCAGCCATCTTGGCTGAAAATGAAGTTTCCCAAAGCTACCGCTAGGGAGGAGCCCACACGCCCGCTCACAACCAGAGCTGGACGCGGAATCACAGAGATACTGTATGAAAAATAATGTAGATTTAAACTAGGATAACTTAGCAAAATCAAACACTGGGACCTGACTTGCTATTGTTGTCTCAATGGTGGTGTTCTGTTCGTAAGGAAACAGCATAGTGTCTCCTGGCACGAGTTTTGCTCCGATAAAGACCCAGCAACTGGTTAGCATCCACTTCCCTACCCTGGCTCGGTCATTCCCTACCCTGGCTACGTCACTTCCCTACCCTGGCTCCGACACTTCCCTACCCTGGCTCCAACACTTCCCTACCCTGGATCCGTCACTTTCCTACCCTGGCTCCGTCACTTCCCTACCCTGGCTCCGTCACTTTCCTACCCTGGCTCCGTCACTTCCCTACCCTGGCTCCGCAACTTCCCTACCCTGGCTCCGTCACTTCCCTACCCTGGCTCCGCAACTTCCCTACCCTGGCTCCGTCACTTCCCTACCCTGGCTCCGCCACTTTCCTACCCTGGCTCCGTCACTTCCCTACCCTGGCTCCGCCACTTTCCTACCCTGGCTCCGTCACTTCCATACCCTGGCTCCGTCACTTTCCTACCCTGGCTACGTCACTTCCCTACCCTGGCTCCGCAACTTCCCTACCCTGGCTCCGTCACTTCCCTACCCTGGCTCCGCAACTTCCCTACCCTGGCTCCGTCACTTCCCTACCCTGGCTCCGCCACTTTCCTACCCTTGCTCCGTCACTTCCCTACCCTGGCTCCGCCACTTTCCTACCCTGGCTCCGTCACTTCCCTACCCTGGCTCCGCCACTTTCCTACCCTGGCTCCGTCACTTCCCTACCCTGGCTCCGCCACTTTCCTACCCTGGCTCCGTCACTTCCCTACCCTGGCTCCGCCACTTTCCTACCCTGGCTCCGTCACTTCCCTACCCTGGCTCCGCCACTTTCCTACCCTGGCTCCGCCACTTTCCTACCCTGGCTCCGTCTTCACCAGACTGGTAAAACAAAGTATCACTACACAATATTGTATTTTAAGATGAAACTCTCTTGGGTGTCCCTGTGTGTCTGTCAGGCTTAAAGTCTGACCACTGACAGCATTCCAATAACTTTTACAGGTATAAAAACATTTGAAGAATAGAAGCATTAGATAAATAGGAGCATTAAAAGGCTTTAAGCTTCAGAACTATTGAAGCTTTAAAAACATTATATTTTAGTATTAAATATAGATTTCATAATTGTGTGTGTGTGTGTACTCACCTAATTGTACTCACCTAATTGTGGTTGCAGGGGTCGAGACTCAGCTCCTGGCCCCGCCTCTTCGCTGTCTGCTACTGGGTCTCTGCTCTCCCTGCTCCATGAGCTTTATCATACCTTGTCTTAAAACTATGTATGGTTCCTGCCTCCACTATATCTTTCTCTAGTCCATTCCACTTCCTGACTACTCTGTGGCTGAAGAAATGTTTCCTGACATCCCTTTGACTCATCTGAGTCTTCAGCTTCCAGTTGTGTCCCCTTGTTTCTGTGTTCCCTCTCTGAAACAACCTGTCACTATCTACCTTGTCAATTCCCCGCAGTATTTTGTATGTCGTTATCATGTCTCCTCTGACCCTTCTTTCCTCCAGTGTTGTTAGTCCTATTTCCCTCAATCTTTCTTCATAAGACAAACCCCTGAGTTGTGGAACTAACCTTGTCGCAAACCTTTGCACTTTCTCCAGTTTCCTTACGTGCTTGACCAGGTGTGGGTTCCAGACTGGTGCTGCATATTCTAGTATGGGCCTGACGTACACGGTATACAGTGTCTTGAACGATTCCTTGTTAAGGTAACGGAACGCTAATCTAAGGTTTGCCAGACGCCCATATGTGTGTGTGTGTGTGTGTGTGCACGTGTGTGTGTGCACGTGTATGTGTGCACGTGTGTGTGTGCACGTGTGTGTGTGCACGTGTGTGTGTGCACGTGTGCGTGCGTGTGTGCGCATAGTCATCAGTCAGTATTTAAGAAGCAGTTTTCATGTATTAATTTCAATCAGTTTTGGAGAAGCTAATATAATTAATAAACTATTTTTATAATTTTAACAGGAAAGGAAAGACACTTTTATCAAATAACTTTATAAAACGTTTCACTACCAGGAGCTTTATTAAATACTTGACGTAGTCTATTGTGAGTGAAATCTACAATATTTCTTGTATAGTATTAGATGTAGTCCCCAGTGGGTGTAGCCTCGTGTGTTCTATATTGGATGTAGTCCCCAGTGGGTGTAGCCTCGTGTGCTCTATATTGGATGTAGTCCCCAGTGGGTGTAGCCTCGTGTGTTCTATATTGGATGTAGTCCCCAGTGGGTGTAGCCTCGTGTGTTCTATATTGGATGTAGTCCCCAGTGGGTGTAGCCTCGTGTGTTCTATATTTGATGTACTCCCCAGTGGGTGTAGCCTCGTGTGTTCTATATTGGATGTAGTCCCCAGTGGGTGTAGCCTCGTGTGTTCTATATTGGATGTAGTCCCCAGTGGGTGTAGCCTCGTGTGTTCTATATTGGATATAGTCCCCAGTGGGTGTAACCTCGTGTGTTCTATATTTGATGTAGTCCCCAGTGGGTGTAGCCTCGTGTGTTCTATATTGGATGTAGTCCCCAGTGGGTGTAGCCTCGTGTGTTCTATATTGGGTGTAGTCCCCAGTGGGTGTAGCCTCGTGTGTTCTATATTGGATGTAGTCCCCAGTGGGTGTAGCCTCGTGTGTTCTATATTGGGTGTAGTCCCCAGTGGGTGTAGCCTCGTGTGTTCTATATTAGATGTAGTCCCAAGTGGGTGTACCCTCGTGTGTTCTATATTGGATGTAGTCCCCAGTGGGTGTAGCCTCGTGTGTTCTATATTGGATGTAGTCCCCAGTGGGTGTAGCCTCGTGTGTTCTATATTGGATGTAGTCCCCAGTGGGTGTAGCCTCGTGTGTTCTATATTGGATGTAGTCCCCAGTTAGTGTAGCCTCGTGTGTTCTATATTTGATGTAGTCCCCAGTGGGTGTAGCCTCGTGTGTTCTATATTGGATGTAGTCCCCATTGGGTGTAGCCTCGTGTGTTATATATTGGATGTAGTCCCCAGTGGGTGTAGCCTCGTGTGTTCTATATTGGATGTAGTCCCCAGTGGGTGTAGCTTCGTGTGTTCTATATTAGATGTAGTCCCCAGTGGGTGTAGCCTCGTGTGTTCTATATTAGATGTAGTCCCCAGTGGGTGTAGCCTCGTGTGTTCTATATTAGATGTAGTCCCCAGTGGGTGTAGCCTCGTGTGTTCTATATTTGATGCAGACGTAAGTGACTGAAGATGAAACTGTATAAAAGTTTTTTTTTGCTGTGTGTGTCGTTTTACGACGTTGTTACATGTATGTTTGAGCTTAAATGCATTGATGAACGAAAGTTGTCAGTTACACAAAGCAATCAGTCATTTCCTGTGCTAATCACTCTTTACGCGGGAAGAAGGCCTTGATGTTAGAGGACTCTTGGTCCGAGGAATTGGAACTTTAATAACCCCCACGTTTGAGAAGGAGCTTACGACGACGTTTCGGTCTGACTTGAACCATTCATAAAGTCACACTAACAGAAAAAAGTGAAGTCACTATATGTACTATGTATATATATTCGAGCGGGAAAATGAATGGGAACAAGATGGGGAGAAGAGGAAGTAGTGGTAGTGGTAGATAGGGTGTGGAAGAAGTAGTAGTAGTAGAAGAAATAGTGGTAGTAGACAGTAGAGTTAAGTCATGAATGTTCTGAAGTTTGGAGCATTTGACAATGAAATGAGAAAGGAAGGCATCTACAGAGACAAAGCCAAGAATATGATTCATACAAGAAAAGTTGTGTATAAGGGAGGATTCAACAAGACGATGACTGTGAAAACTAGAAGTAGCGTAGATAGTTTTAGCAGAGGACCAGTCAATAGGATGACTGTGATCTCTAACATGACAGAAAATAGCATTAGTGCTGGTTGCATTCCTAATACTTCTTTTGTTTTCTTTGAGGCTGTCAGAAAGAGAGGGACCAGTCTCTCCAAAGTATTGAAGAGCACAAGAGTAGCATGGAATTGAGTAGATACCAGGGACATCTATACCGGGAGGAAAAGGTACGAACTAGATAAATGCGAAGGGTGTTAGTTTGACGAAAAGTAAGTTTAATATCTCAGGAACGGTGAGAGTTGTTGAGATCAGAATGACTAGAAATATAGGGAATGCAGAGAACAAGGGATTTTACAGAAGTAGAGAATTTGGGAGAGAAGAAAGTCCGTTTAGCACGTGATGAAGCAGAGTTTATAAGATCGGAGGGGTAGCCAAGACAAGAGAACGAATTACGAAGAGTGGAAACTTTCGAATCAAGGACCTGATGTTCACAAATGGGAAGGGCACGAATCGAGAGAGAAATAAGAACACTTTTTTTAACAGAGGGAGGATGGTAAGAAAAGTAATGAAGATACATGCCACGAAAAAAGAAAAACCTGTAGCCGAGTTGTGGACATGTACATCAAGGAAAGGGAGCAAAGAGTCAGATTCCCATTTAACTTTAAGGGCATCGAGAAATGATTGGAAGAGACTAGAGTCATGGGGTCAAAGAGCAAAGATGTCATCTACATAGCAGAGCCAGAGGGAAGGGCGCACACCAGTGGTAGGAAAAAGAACAGTTTCGAAGTATTCCCTATAAAAGTTAGCAAGAACAGGGGAGATAGAGAGCCCAGAGCGACACCGAAGGTTTGAGAATAAAATTTGCCTTGACAGGAAAAGGATTTAGAGTCCACGAAAAGATGAATAAGATCACGAAAGACATCAGTAAGTATAAGGAGATGAAGTAATCCCTCGTTGGCTCTCTCTCTTAGAAAATTAAGAGCATCACCAAAAGGAACATTGGTGAAGAGGGACTCAACGTCAAGACTAAGCATCTTACAGGTCGGGAGAGGGCGCACACTTTCGATGAAGTTTTGAAAGTGACGGAGGTGAGCAGTAGAAAAAGTACCAAGAAAAGGAGTGATGGTTATGGGCAGCCAAGAAGCAAGAGAATAGGAGACAGACCCTCTGGAGGATATGATGAGACATAGAGGGATATCAGGTTATGAGTTTTAGGTGACCATGGCAATAAGGCAGAAAGGGACAAATAACACGGAAACGTTGAACAAAGTCAAAGTCAAGAGGACAGAGATCGGAAAGAGTCCGAAGTTCATTGTTGAAATTTCTCTTGATGCTATTAAGAGGGTTGGAAACGAGAGGAGTGTAGGTACTTTCAGAGAGCAAGGTTTCAGCTTTGTGGACGTAATCCTCGCGATCAAGGATAACCACCGAATTACCTTTGTCAGAAGAGAGGATAACAATATTGGTATTAGATTTAAGAGAAGAAAGGGCACGTTGATAGCGTCGAGGAAGGAGATAATTTTTAGATAACAGGCTATCAAGAGCAGAAAGGAGAGTGCCACGAAGAGTGGAGAGGTAAGGTTACGAGAGTGAGACTGACGAGAGGAATGAAAAGAGCTAATAAGGTAAATACCAGTGCGAGGGGTAGGTGAAATGGCAAAGGAAAGAACAAAACCAAGAAATTCAAGTTCATGTTAGGAGAGTGTGACAGAAGACAGATTAGTAACACAGTCAGTAAGGGAGACTGTAGACTAAGAGCTATCTGAGATAAGACGTTGAAGTTTGTTCTGTAGTTTGGTAGAATGATTATGGGAATTAAGGAGCGCAGTGTCAAAAGCAATGGTAGTGAGAAGGTTACAGAGATCTTGTGGAAGAGAAGAAAAGAGAGCATGTTGACGCTGACGGAGAGTAAAGAAGACATTAACTTGAGACTTCGTAGAAAGAATGAGTTGTTGAAGCAAGAGGCGGGCATGATCAGCAAAGGATGTGCTCAAGGAGTTAAATTTGAGGAACTGGGAGAAGGAAGAGGGAAAAATTTGTCCAGCAAGACAGTCCCATAGAAGAAAGCGAAGCTGATTCTTACGACGTCTGGAAGCTGTAAGAGAAGACTCATAAGAACGAGAGAGGGATTTAAAAGAAGGAAGAGCATTAAAAAAGTTGGAAAGAATAAGACGCTTACCTGCGAGGTCACTAAAGAGCAAAAAGCCACAATACCGTGACTGGAACAATACACAAATAACCCGCACATGAGGAGCTTACGACGACGTTTCGGTCCGACTTGGACCATTTACAAACTCACAATAACAGAAAAGAGTGAGGAAGCCAGTATATATAGGCGATACAATCAAGTTGTCTAAGAGAGTATTTGTTTGTATTTGGTGAACATAATACTACCAAATTCATATTTTTTATTTTCTTATACAGTACACAAATACAAGCATTTCGGGTAATAAGTATGCAATTCTCGGTTGATAGCACATTCACCTCCTAAACTAAGTGTCTGTAGTTCGATCTCCGGCACGTGTAGAAACGGTGAGCATGTTTCCTTACTCCTGTTGTCCCTGTTCACCTAGTAGTAAATAGGTACCTGGGTGCTAGTCGATTGTTGTGGGTCGCATCCTGAGGAACATGTTTACAAGACCCCAATGGAAATAATACAGACAGTCCTCGATAACGCACTGACTTCATTGAGTTATATTGGGTGGTTAACCTTCCGGTTTAAAAAATGGAACAAAGCCTTATCTTATTTTTCTTCATAAAACAAAACTGTATGCTTCTTAATTTTGTTACAAGAGTTCTCCCTTCATAACAAAGCGAATTTATGAAAGAAAATTGTATGACCATTTTTTGTTGTGCTTATTAGGGGAAACTCTACACGAATAACCCAAACGACGTTTCGGTCCGACTTGGACCATTTGCAAAGTCACACTAACAAAAATGAGAGGAGGGAGTTTATATAGGCCAGCAGACATTGACGGGAACAAGAGAGGAAGTAGGAAAAGAGGAAGAGAGTTAGTGGTAGAGGTAGTAGTAGTATAGTGGAGTCAGCAAAGACTAAGAAAAAGGAACACTGGAAGGGAGCTAGGGGCCCACAAGCGGGCTAGGGGCCCACAAGGGAGCTAGGGGCCCACAAGGGGGCTAGGGGCCCACAAAGAGTAGGAACAAGAATACAGAGGGGGGAATAATAATAATGGACCAAATATTCAAGGCAGAAGAAAGAAAACCCAAAGGAGAAAGAGGAAAGAGGAAGGGGAAGAGGGAGAAGGGGGGGAAAATAATCAGGTCAAGTCACGGGTGTTGTGAAGTCTGGAGCATTTTACAATGTAATGGGAAAGGAAGGCATCTACAGAGACAAAGCCACGACTAAGATTCATACAAGGAAAGGTGTATCAATAGGATTCAGTAACTTACTACCTATTCCATACACTTGCAACATTTTCCACATTGCTCCCCTATCCACTCTATCATATGCCTTTTCTAAATCCATAAATGCAATGAAAACTTCCCTTCCTTTATCTAAATACTGTTCACATATATGCTTCACTGTAAACACTTGATCTACACATCCCCTACCCACTCTAAAGCCTCCTTGCTCATCTGCAATCCTACTCTCTGTCTTACCTCTAATTCTTTCAATAATAACCCTACTGTACACTTTACCTGGTATACTCAGTAAACGTATTTTCCTATAATTCTTACAATTTCTTTTATCCCCCTTCCCTTTATATAAATTAACTATACATGCTCTCTGCCAATCCCTAGGTACCTTTCCCTCTTTCACACATTTATTAAGCAAATATACCAACCACTCCAGCACTATATCCCCTCATGCTTTTAACATTTCTGTCATGATCCCGTCAGTTCCAGCTGCTTTACCCCCTTTCATTCTACGTAATGCCTCACGCACCTCCCCAACACTCACATCCTGCTCTTCTTCACTCCTAAACGATGTTGTACCTCCCTTTTTTCATCGACATTTAAAAGCTCCTCAAAATATTCCCGTCATCTACCCAATACCTCCAGCTCCCCATCTACTAACTCCCCTACTCTGTTTTTAACTGACAAATCAATTCGTTCCCTAGGCTTTCTTACCTTGTTTATCTCACTCCAAAATTTTTTTCTTGTTTTCATCAAAATTTCTTGACAGAGCCTCTCCCGTTCTTTCATCCGCTCTTCTTTTGCACTCTCTCACCACTCTCTTCACCTTTCTTTTACTCTCCATATACTCTGCTCTTCTACTAACACTTCTGTTTTGTAAAAACCTCTCATAAGCTACCTTTTTCTCTTTTATCACACCCTTTACTTCTTCATTCCACCACTCACTCCTCTTTCCTCCTGCACCTACCCTCCTATAGCCACAAACTTCTGCCCCACATTCTAATACTGCATTTTTAAAACTATCCCAACTCTCTTCACTAGCCCACCTTTCTTCATCCCCCCTTAGTTTATACACTTTTACCTCTCTCTTTCTTGCTGTTGCCATTTTCTTTTTGTCCCATCTACCTTTTACTCTAACTGTAGCTACAACTAAATAATGATCCGATATATCCGTTGCCCCTCTATAAACATGTACATCCTGAAGCCTACCCATCAACCTTTTATCCACCAATACATAATCTAACAAACTACTTCATTACGTGCTATATCATACCTTGTATACTTATTTATCCTCTTTTTCATAAAATATGTATTACTTATTACCAAACCACTTTCTACACATAGCTCAATTAACGGTTCCCTATTTACATTTACCCCTGGCACCCCAAATTTACCTACTACTCCCTCCACAACATTTTTACCCACTTTATCATTAAGATCCCCAACCACAAGTACTTTCTCACTTGGTTCTAAACTCTCCACGCACTCACTCAACATATCCCAAAATCTCTCTCTCTCCTCTACACTTCTCTCTTCTCCAGGTGCATAAACACTTACTATAACCCACTTTTCACATACAACCTTTATTTTACTCCACATAATCCTTGAATGTATACATTTATATTTCCCTTTTACCTGCCATAATTGACTATTCAACATTATTGCCACTCCTTCTTTAGCACTAATTCTATTTGAAACCCCTGACCTAATCCCATTTATTTCCCCCCACTGAAACTCTCCTACCCCCTTCATCTTTGTCTCACTTAAAGCCAGGACATCCAGCTTCTTTCCATTCATAACATCTACAAACATCTGTTTCTTATCATTCGCACAAAATCCACGCCCATTCAAACATCCCACTTTGACAGTTTTCTTCTTTTTCTTTTTAGTAAATCTATACAGGAAAAGGGGTTACTAGCCCATTGTTCCCGGCATTTTAGTTTACTTTTACAACATGCATGGCTTACGGAGGAAAAATTCTTATTCCACTTCCCCATGAGTATGAAAGGAAAAGCAATAAGAACAAGAACTATTAAGATAAAATCAAAGAAAACTCAGATGAGTGTGTATACATAAACGTGTACATGTATGTTTAGTGTAACTTAAGTGTAAGTAGAAGTAGCAAGATGTACCTGAAATCTTGCATGTTTATGAGACAGAAGAAAGACACCAGCAATCCTACCATCATGTAAAACAAATACAGGCTTTCGTTTTACACTCACTTGGCAGGTCGGTAGTACTTCCCTGGGTGGTTGCTGTCTACCAACCTACTACCTTAATAATAATAATAATAATAATAATAATAATAATAATAATAATAATATATCTCTACTTACTACAACTACATGTAAATGGTATACAGGCCTAGATGACATCAATGACATACTACTATATAAAAAGCCGCTTGTTATGCTGAGCATTTCGGGCAAATTAGGTCAGTTTTTTCCCAGGATGCTACCCACACCTAACCTTCTTATAACAAGCTCAATTTGATTTGGCCTAGTCCAACTAAATATATTTTATTTAAGTTGACAATAGTTTGATAATCAAACACAACGAAATATATATTTTTTTCGTTGGGTTCAGAATGATTTTTCCGAAATTATTGCATACGCGAATTTTTGCTTGCCCTGTTCGGCAAGAAGTGTGTTGCTATATAAGCCAAAATAGCAAGTTTTACTTATTCAGCACGACAGAGAGAGAGATAGACACACACACACACACACAGTACACTGCCAGGTCCCCCACCCTCACAGACCCCAAAACACTGTATTAGAGAGGAAACTGAAGGTATGGTACACCAATGCTGATGGAATAACAAATAAGTGGGAGGAGTGGCACGAAAGAGTCAATGAGGCATCACCGGACATAATAGCTCTCACAGAAACCAAGCTCAAAGGTATGATAACAGATGCCATCTTTCCAATGGGGTACCAGATCATGAGGAAAGACAGAGGGGGTGGAGGAGTGGCACTGCTGATCAAAAACCGATGGGATTTTGACGAGTTGGAGAGAGGAGACAGAGGAGAAGCTGGGGATTACATAGTAGGAATGCTACAGTCTGGAGGTCCCAAGGTGGTAATTGCAGTGATGTATAAGCCACCACAGAACAGCAGGAGGCCAAGGCAAGAGTATGATGAGAGTAACAGAGCGATGATTGACACACTTGCAGAAGTGGCCAGAAGGGCTTGTGCGAGCAGGGCGAAGCTACTGATCATGGGTGACTTCAACCATTAGGAAATTGATTGGGAGAACTTAGAGCCACCTAAGGGCCAAGGAACGTGGAGAGCTAAGATGCTAGCTAAGATGCTGGAGGTGGTAAGGGACACTACCTGAGAGAGAGGAGAGGACGAACCAGCGAGACTGGACTTAGTATTCACCCTGAGTAGTGCAGATATTGAGGACATCACACATGAAAGCCCCCATGGGGCCAGTGATCACATGGTTCTAAGTTTCAAATACATAGTAGAGTTACAAGTGGAGGGGAAAGCAGGAAGGGCTGCACGAATGAAGCCAAACTACAAGAAAGGTGACTATGTGAGCATGAGGAACTTCCTGCATGGAGTTCAGTGGGACAGAGAGATGGCAGGGAAGTCAGTAGACGTGATGATGGAATATGTGACAACAATTTGCAAGGAAGCTGAGGAGAGGTTTATACCCAAGGGTAACAGGAGAAGCGAAAAAGACAGGATGAGCCCAAAGGTGCAGGGAAGCCAAAACAAAGTGTACAAGGGAATGGAAGAGGTACAGAATCAAATAACCCCTGAAAATAAGGAGAGCAGTCGTAGAGCCATGAATGAATATGCACAGATCAGAAGGGAGGCCCAAAGACAGTACGAGAATGACATAGCAGCGAAAGCCAAATCTGACCCAAAGCTGCTGTACAGCCACATCAGGAGGAGAACAACAGTCAAGGTGATCAGGCTGAGGAAGGTAGGAGGGGAGGTCACAAGAAATGACCGTGAAGTGTGTGAGGAGTTCAACATGAAATTCAAAGAGGTGTTTACAGAGGAGATAGAAGGGCCTCCAGAAAGGAGGAGAGGTAGGGTACACCATCAGATGCTGGACACAATACACACAACTGAGGAGGACGTGAAGAGGCTACTAAGAGAGCTAGATACCTCAAAGGCGATGGGGCCGGATAACATCTCTCCATGGGTCCTGAGAGAGGGAGCAGAGGAGCTATGTGTACCCCTAACAACGATCTTCAACACATCTATCGAAACAGGGCAACTACCTGAGGTATGGAAGACAGCAAATGTAGTTACAATTTTTAAAAGAGGAGACAGGAACGTAGCACTAAACTACAGACCAGTGTCACTGACATGTATAGCATGCAAGGTCATGGAGAAGATAGTCAGGAGAAGAGTGGTGGAGCACCTAGAAAGGAATGAGCTTATCAAAGACGGCCAACACGGTTTCAGGGACGGGAAATCCTTTGTCACAATCCTACTGGAGTTCTACGACAGGGTGACAGCAATAAGACAAGAGAGAGAGGGGTGGGTAGATTGCATATTCTTGGACTGTTTGACACAGTTCCACACAGGAGATTAGTGCCAAAGCTGGAGGACCAGGCAGGGATAACAGGAAAGGCACTACAATGAATCAGGAATACCTGTCATGAAGACAATAGCGAGTCATGGTACGTGGCGAGGTGTCAGAGTGGGCGCCTGTAACGAGCGGGGTGCCACAGGGGTCAGTCCTGGGACCGGTGCTGTTTCTGGTGTTTGTGAACGACATGACGGAAGGAATAGACTCCAAAGTGTCCCTGTTTGCAGATGATGTGAAGTTGATGAGAAGAATTCAGTCAGACGAGGACCAGGCAGAACTACAAAGGGATCTGGACAGGCTGCAGGCCTGGTCCAGCAACTGGCTCCTGGAGTTCAACCCCACCAAGTGCAAAGTCATGAAGATTGGGGAAGGGCAAAGAAGACCACAGATAAAGTATTGTCTAGGGGACTAGAGACTACAAACCTCACTCAAGGAAAAGGATCTTGGGAAAAGCATAACACCGAGCACATCTCCTGAGGCACGAATCAACCAAATAACTGCTGCAGCATACGGGCGCCTAGCAAACCTAAGAACAGCATTCCGACATCTCAAAAAGGAATCGTTCAGGACTCTGTACACCGTGTATGTCAGGCCTATATTGGAGTATGCAGCACCAGTTTGGAACCCACACCTAGCCAAGCATGTAAGGAAACTAGATAAAGTGCAAAGGTTTGCAACAAGACAAGGCCCGGAGCTAAGGGGTATGTCCTACGAGGAGAGGTTGAAGGAAATCGACCTAACGACACTAGAAGACAAGAGAGATAGGGAAGATATGATAACGACATATAAGATACTGAGAGGAATCGACAAGGTGGACAGAGACAGGATGTTCCAGAGATGGGACACAACAACAAGTTGTGTCAACAGCTTTCAACATCAGTTAAAAGTTGAAGACTCAGATTAATCACAGGGGTTAGGAAGTATTTCTTCAGTCACAGAGTTGTCAGAAAGTGGAATAGTCTGGGAAGTGATGTAGTGGAGGCAGGATCCATACATAGCTTTAAGGAGTGGTATGATAAAGCTCATGGAGCAGGAAGAGTGACCTAGTAGTGACCAGTGAAGAGGCGGGGCCATGAGGTATGACACGACCCCTGCAACCACAATTAGGCGAGTACACACACTCAAACACACACAAACACACACAAACACACACCACGCATATACAACAGGCGTAGTGTCTAATTGACATGTGCCTTGGAGAAAATGGTAACTAACACAGGTACCAATTTTACACTGATGGGTGAACAAGGACAGCAGGTGTCTTATGGAAACATACGTCCCTAATGTTTTCCAGCCGTACCGGAGGAGATTCGAACTCCGGACCTCAGTGTATGAGCTGAGTGCGCTAGCGATCGAGCTACGGGACACCTCAAACCGTTGCACATGTGTTTAATTTATCAACTTGTCGGTTCTCTGAACCATTTATCTACATTCCTGTCAGACACAGCAACATCTTGGCATCTTGATACAGGTAATTCTTCACTTGCCTAACCTTCAGTCATGACCGTCTTCCACATTTATCAAGTGTGACACCACCTGCGACTGCTGCACCTCTCCTGTCTACAGTATATAAACCACTTCTTCGCACATATGCTGTATTCTTTTCAAGATTGATGGACTGATTACATCGACTCAAGGCTGAGGGACTGATTACCTCAAGCTCCTCCTGTTCTTCACCACTGGACTAATGAAGCCACTGTGTAGGGAAACGTTTCCTCAATAAAGATACCCAAGTGTTGCACATGTGTCTAATTTATCATTATGTAAAGAGTTAAGGTCTGATTCCAGAGAATCAGGATGACAAAGAGATGGAAAATGGAGGCAAATAAATGATAATTAGGCATGAAAAGAGGACATGTCAAAAGATTACCTGCAGATTTTGTCATTAAAATTACCTGCTGATAGTTGGAGTGGTGGTGGCTGACGTCAGGGTGGTGGTGGTTGTGGCAGTGGTTGGTGCCTGGCTGGTGGTAATAGTGGCAGTAGTTGCTGGTGGTAGTAGTGGATGTCATGCCACTCATGACAACTTGGAGATCATGCAGCTAACAACATCCTGGAGGTCATACCATTCACAACATCCTGGAGCCCATGCCATTCACAACATCCTGGAGGTCATACCATTCACAACATCCTGGAGCCCATGCCATTCACAACATCCTGGAGGTCATGCCATTCACAACATCCTGGAGGTCATGCCACTCACAACCTTCTGGAGATCATATCATTCACAACATCCTGGAGGTTATGCCACTCAAAGCCTCCTGGAAGTTATACCACTGACAGCATCCTGGAGGCCACACCACTCACAACATCCTTGAAGTCATGCCACTCACAGCATCCTGGAGGCCACACCACTCACAACATCCCTGAAGTCATGCCACTCACAGCCTCCTGGAGGTCATGTCACTCCTCAAATGCTTTAATTGTAAATATATTCTTCCTCTGCTACTTTACACCAGAATCTCTGTACTCTTTCGTTTGTGTCAAAATAAACCAATTCAACTTTTCAGTAAGTTTCAAACACTGAGATTTAATTTAGTTAGCATTTATTAAATTATTGAAAACTGCTCAATGGTGTGTCAGGCCTCAGTTCAACCAGATATTATCATCAAGTTTACCTAACATCCTAAACACTGAGATTAATGTAAACATAATAGTGTTCCATAACATTCATGGTGTAAAATATACTATGGTTAATACATCATAATACTTGACAATATAAAGGAATATTAGGCAATCTAACAAGCTTGCAGGAGCAATCATTAAATTTATATTGTTGTTGTTAAGAGATGGCGTCTCCCGAGATGGTACATTTTACTTGTATATTCGTCCCAGAAAGTTTTTATTTGGTGTGTGTGGTGGTGAATGTTTTCCCTGTCAATATAGAGATGGAGAGAGAAGTGATGGTGTGATGAGTCAGATGTGTATATTATTTATGGCTGCTCTTTACTTTTCTTAAGATAATTCATGAAATTTTCTTCATTGTCTGATCCACAAATGTCTCAGACTTGCCACATTCTTACATCACTAACAATGTCTCAGACTTGCCACATTCTTACATCACTAACAATGTCTCAGACTTGCCACATTCTTACATCACTAACAATGTCTCAGACTTGCCACATTCTTACATCACTAACAATGTCTCAGACTTCCCACATTCTTACATCACTAACAATGGACGTCTTCAATATACTGTAAAACCACATTCGCCATCTTCTTTTATTCATAATTCTATTAGCATATATTTCACCAATAATTTCCTTAATTTAATTTTGAACAATGGATTGAAAGCGTGCAAATAAGCATATGAGAACACATGAATGTGGAATGTGTGTGCGCATGTTTCATGCAGGATTGTGTATGTGTATGTGTGTGTGTGTGTGTGTTACCAGTTGTCAAAGGCACTTGTCGAAAGACACTTGGCATGCGTTGTGTGTGTGTTTGATTGTGAGTTTGCTTGCTTTTGTGTGAGCTCATTTATTTGTGGCTTCAGGGGTCGAATCATAGCTCCTGGTCCCGATTCTTCGCTGGGGCCTTGTCTCGTCGTTATGTGTGTGTGTTGTGTGTGTTTGTGGTTGTGTGTGTAAGTGTGTGTGTTGTGTGTGTTTGTGGTTATGTGTGTAAGTGTATGTGTGTGTTTGTGGTAATGTGTATAAGTGTACGCGTGTGTGTGTGTTGTGTGTGTTTGTAGTTATGTGTACAAGTGTACGCGTGTGTGTGTGTTGTGTGTGTTTGTGGTTTTATGTATATGTGTACGCGTGTGTTTGTGCAAGTGAATGTGTGTGAGTGTGTGTGTGTGCTTGCTTGTGTATGTATGTATCTGCTTGTGTATATGCTTGCAAAGGCACTTATCGATTGGTACTAATGCTGCTTGTGTATGTATGTGTATGCTTGTGTGTATGCTTTCTTTGGGAGTGTTTGTACAGGATTGCAGAGGCACTTGTCGATTGATAATAAGCCTCTTGAGAATGGTGTGTGTGTACTCACCTAGTTGTGGTTTCAGGGGTCGATTCATAGCTCCAGGCCCCGCCTCTTCACTGGCTGCTACTGGGTCACTCTCCCTGCGCCATGAGCTTTACCATACCTCTCTTTAAAGCTATGAATGGAACCTGCCTCCACTACATCGCTTCCCAAACTATTCCACTTCCCGATCACTCTGTGACTGAAGAAATACTTCCTAACATCCCTGAGATTCATCTGATTCTTCAACTTCCAACTGTGTCCCCTTGTTGCTGTGTCCCATCTCGTTCTTGCCTCCCTGTCAGATATTCTCTGATCCATTGCAGTGCCTTTCCTGTTAATTGTGCCTGATCCTCTAGCTATTGCATTAACCTCTTGTGAGGAACTGTGTCGAACGCCTTCTTGCAGTCCAAGAAAATGCAGTCTATCCACCCCTCTCTCTCTCGTGTCTTACTTCTGTTACCTTGTCATAAAACTCCAGTAGGTTTGTGACACAGGATTTTCCTTCCCTGAAACCATGCTGGTTGTCGTTTATAAGCTTGTGTCTTTCTAGGTGCTCCACCACTCTCCTCCTGATGATCTTCTCCATGACTTTGCATACTATACTCGTCAGTGACACAGGTCTGTAGTTTAATGCCTCGTGTCTGTCTCCTTTCTTAAAAATTGGGACTACATTTACCATCTTCCATACCTCAGGTAGTTGCCCAGTTTCAATGGATGTGCTGAAATTTTTTTTTAGTGGCACACACAACATCTCTGCTCCCTCACTAAGGACCCATGGAGAGATGTTGTCTGGTCCCACCGCTTTTGAGGTATCGAGTTCACATAGCAGCTTCTTCACCTCCTCCTCGGTTGTAAATATTTCATCCAGCACTTGTTGGTGTACCACCCTATTCTGAATTCCTGGAGTCCTTCATGTCTCCTCTGTAAATACTTCTTTAAATCTCATGTTGAGCTCCTCACATACCTCTTGGTCGTTTCTTGTGAACTCTCCACCTTCCTTCCTCATCCTGATTACCTGGTCCTTGACTGTTGTTTTCTTCAGGTCAGACTTGACTTTTAATGCTATGTAATTTTCGAATTGTCGCTGAGCCTCCCTTCTTACCTGTGCATATTCGTTTCTGGCTCTTCGGCTAATTTCTTTATTTTCCTGGGTCCTTTGTCTTCTGTACTTTTTCCATTCTATAGTCCACTTAGTTTTTGCCTCCCTACACCTTTGGGTGAACCAAGGACTCGTTCTGGTCTTCCCATTACTTCTGTTTCCCTTGGGAACAAACCTCTCCTCTGCCTCCTTGAATTTTGTTGTCACATAGTCCATCATTTCTTTTACTGGTTTTCCTGTCAATTCTCTCCCACTGAACGTCTTGTAGGAAGTTCCTCATGCCTGTGTAGTCCCCCCTTTTGTAGTTTCGTTTTTCCAGTCCTATTCCTCTTCCTTTCCACTTGTAGCTCATCTATATAATCAAAACACAGAACCACATGATCACTAGCTCCAAGGGGCCTTTCGTATGCGATATCCTCGATGTCCGAACTACTCAAGGTGAATACTAGGTCAGTCTTGCTGGATCATCCTCACCTCTCTCTCTGGTAGTGTCTCTAACATGTTGATGCATGAGGTTTTCCAGTACCACATCCATCATCTTGGCTCTCCATGATTCAGGACCCACATGAGGCTCCATGTTTTCCCAATCAGTCTCCTTGTGATTGAAATCACCCATAACTAGTAACTTTGTTCTCCCCAAGTGGACTCTTCTGGCTACCTCGGCTAGTGTGTCTACCATTGCTCTGTTGCTCTCGTTGTATTCTTCTCTTGGCCTCCTGCAGTTCTGTGGCGGGTTGTACATTACAGCAATTACAACCTTATGGCCCTCAGACTGGATTGTTCCTACTATGTAGTCCCTTTCGTCCATTCCATCCATTCCTTCCACTTCCTCAAATCCCCACCGGTTCTTAATGAGCAGTGCAACTCCTCCTTCCCCTCTGCTCCCTCTATCTTTCCTGAGGATTTGATATCTGGGTGGAAAGATTGCATCTGTTATCATCCTGGTGAGTTTCGTTTCTGTGAGTGCTATTATGTCTGGGGTTGTCTCCTTTATTCTTTCATGCCACTTCTCACATTTATTTGTTATTCCATCTGCATTTGTATACCAAACCTTCAATTTCTTTTCTAAAACTATAGTCTGGGGGGTACGTTGGGGTTGGGAAAGCAGGAGACCTGATGAGGAACTATGGGTGATTGGTGTGAAGGTGGCGTTTGTAATGAGGTGGGTGGAAGCTTGGGTATGGCATGTGTGTTTTGGGTTAGAATGTTTGGTTGCATTGGGGTTGTCCAGGTTGGGGGACTTCTGTAGGTGATTGTGAGGGAGGCTGTATTTGAGCTTCCTCCGGAGTCTGGGTTCTCCTGTCCATCTCTCTTTCCTTCTTTCGTCTTTGTACCCTCTCTTTCAGTTTCTGCCTTTCTTCTCGTGTTCTGTCGTGGTTGAGATACACCCTCCGGTACTCTGACATAACCCTTAGTCTTGCTTTCTCCTGCAGGAGCCTGTTT
>WNWK01015429.1:0-47910 GCA_009830355.1 Cherax destructor | reverse complement strand
TACAGGACCAATACTGGCTTGCAAGCCATAATATTCGGGACCGACAGTGAAAGTTAAAACATGAAATCATTCTGGTTTCCCCAAATGTTTTTCCATTACAGAACACACAAAATTTATAGCAAGACCATTTTTCAAGAGATAAATTTAATTCCAAACAAATTTTGGTTTATAGTTTTTAAACATTATTGAGCAAAATTAAAAATTTTCTTTAAGACTTTTTGGAGCAAACAAATTTGAAACACAAATTACAGCCAAATTCCAAAGTTATTCAAACAAATTAGAAATCAATACAAGAGGTCTTAACTTACAAATACCCCCAAATCAAAAAGGGGCCCCACCTTCACAGGGTTGGGGATCAAGAACCCGCAAATTTTAAAAAATTTGCAAATGTTTGATATGCAAATATGGTAGGAAATATAAAAAACTGTATTAGCATTCCAATGTTTTGATCCAAATATATTGTAAATCAATAATAGCTTTTTACTTACCCCTAAAATACTGCTTCATTAACCTATTGAACCACAATCATAAAACACATGAAAACATCATGATGATAGTTACCATGAAGTTACTGATGACAGTTGAAGGAGATGATTATATGGAGGTAACTGCAAGGCATGATGAGTCTAGTGTGGATTCTAGAACTTCACTCCAGCCACTGCCCTTAAGTCAGAGTTAAAGGGGAGTCAGATTCTGCCATGGGTTGAGGTTCAGGTGGGGGGGAAAGGGGGGCAGCAGGGCGCAAACCCTTTGACATTCTCATGCACTATTGAGAGGCAGTAACTGGACATGACCAACGAACAGTAACAGACAATGACTGAGTGAGGGGCGGATCGGCTCCCGGTTGAGGGGAAGAGGAGGATAGTAGGAGGGGGGGAAGTGTTTTCCGATTTTCCCTATATTTGTTTGGTTATGATTGGGCAGCTAGGCATTTGAGAATGCTCAAAGTCGCAAAGTAACTAAAAAATGGAGGGATAGCTGTACATCCACACTTACAAAAGGGACACGTCAGAGCCAGTTAAAAAAGGTTTAAACCACACCAAAAATGCAGGACAACCATCCTTTATACTGTACTACTGTTTAATGTAATAAATCATTTCTAAGTTGCAAGGACGAACCCCTTTTTAAATTGGGAAACCTCCTGTACTGAGCCTATCTAAATAACTGAAAAGAGGGGGAGAAAGGGGCAGTTCTGAGAGTAAGTTGAACTGTCATATCTATGCACCTATGGAAAGACAGTGAATGAATGAATGATGGCAAATGTGCTTTCTTTTTGGGTCACCTTTTTGATGGAAACACCCCTTTTGTAAAATAAAGAAAATTTCAAAAAAAAAAAAAAAGAAAATATTCAAGCAATAGAAAAACCAAGTATTTTAAATTATATTCATATACAAAATATCAAGGGGATACTAAACCTTAGATAGAATAACCAGAAAATAAATCATTTAACAAGATTTACAAATGAGAACACAATATTATGATGGAAAATCAAATTTTCCAAACGGTTCAGTAAAACCCCCCATATCCGATTGGTTTACATGGTTTCAGTTATCCACAGTTTCCCATGGATAAAAAAACCCTTTAATTTTGCTTAATAATGGCCCCAGAGCACAAAAGAGCAATGCTGGCAGTTCTTCAAACCCAATGCTTACCATCAGTGAAAATTAAACTCAACTTAATGTGTAATTTATCAGTTAAACTTTATCACAGGATGTATGTAAAAAAAAAAATGACTTATATGTAGGTTCGCTATACCCAAGGTTTCAGGATTTGGGGTCTTGGAATTTAAACCCCCCCATGGATACGGGGGCACTACTGTACATGATATTACAAGATGGGGGTTAAAAATCCCAACGGGAAAGTCTATTTTTATTATATATAATTAATCCAGTCCAATGAGATGTTTATAACAGTAATAACATTACTATATGACCCGAAAAGGAAAAATGGATGCAATGCAAAAAAAACTGATACTGATAAACAAAGATGGGCTTAGCCAATCATGTATGGATCAGAACTGGGTATATGAAAATTAGCAGTCTTCAGAGCTTTTGTGTGATACACTTGTGGGAAAAGGGGGCCTTTTTATTCATGTATATTTGTAACTAAAAAATATTTATGAAATGAGAATCTTTTCCACATCATGAAAAAAAAATTAAGTATAGGGCTCAGCATTCTTAATACAACAAAAATGTTACAAAAAATAGTATTGCATATGCTTTTTGTACTGACACAATCACAAGAGCTTACATCACCGACACTTATAAAAATGAAAAAGTATAAAAATGAAGCAAAGTTACTTAACACCAGTTTCTGGATAAAAAAATTGGTAAAAAGGGTTTAAAAGGGAGTTAAAGGCCAGTTCACAACTGAGGTCCATTTGCCAAACAATACTGTGAGTTTCAAAGAATAGACCTTCTGTTGAAGGGGGTAAAACCCCCCAGACACTGAAAATCATTATACAGTGGGCCCCTTTTCGTTATTTTTTCGTTCCCGAATGCTGTTCAATGCCATTCCCAAAAGAATTTATTCCCATAAGGGAAAAATGAAAGTAGACGTCCTTTTTGACCCCCAAAATACACTTACAAAAACATTTAAAAAAAAACACTTACATAAAAGGGCGAGTTTGGGGCAGCAAACCGGGGGGCCACTGTTTTTTTACATTGTGTAATGCAAAATATGGGGGTGAAGATGGGGGATGAATGTTGAACGAGGAGAAGGCTGGAGGCAGGGAGATGTCATGTCTGAAGAAGTGTGAGGGAATATAATAGAGAATTGAGTTTGGAAATTAGGAGGGGGTGGGTTTCCCAAAACTATTACCCAGAGAGCTGAGGGGGGGTTGTTGAGGTGATTCGAACATGTAGAGAGAAGGGAAACAAACAGAATGATTTCGGGGTGTATAACGTAGTGGAGGGAAGGCGGGGTGGGGGTTGGCCTAGGAAAGGTTGGGGGAGGGGAAAGGATTTTTTGTGTGCGGGGGGCTTAGACTTCCAGCAAGCATGTGAGCGTAGATAGGAGTGAATGGAGACAAAGGGTTTTTTAATACTTGACATGCTTTTGGGAGGTGAGAAAAACATTTATAAAGGGGATTCAGGGAAAGGGAGGCAGGACTTGAGTCCTGAGATGGGAAGCAGTGTCTGCACTCTGAAGGAGGGGGAATTTGCAGTTTTATAATTTAGTGTAAAGCACCCTCTGGAAGACAGTGATGGGTGAATGATGATGGTTTTTTTTTTTTCGGGCCACCCCCCTTGGTGGGAATCGCATGTGTTAATAAAATAATAAAAAAAACATTTTCAAGGGTAACATGTGAAAATGTAATGCTGGGAAACTGAAAATTAATTTTTGTCTACTAATCATAAAAAAAAATATTAATCTCCATTATTTAAAAGGCAGATAGTCAATACATAATGATAAGAAATTATAATTATTATTACATAAATTTCCCCTTTTTTTACCCGCAAAAGATTTTGGAAAAAAAATAAAATCCCGGGGAAATTTAAAACAAAACAAATCATTGGTTCAGAACGTCCATAATTATTATGATGAAGCAAAATATCTCATATCAACCACCGAATTTATCAATAATGGGGTTTTCAGCAGTTTGGGGATCTGAAGGGAGGTGAATCATAGAATTAACAAGGGGAAAAAGGTGATGGTGCACTGAGGAGCTTTTGGAAAAAGAGAACTTTTTCCATGAAAGCAAAGAGGGAATGTATGAGAGATAGTTATACCAACACCTTGAGGGTGTAAGACATGGGTTGTGAATGCTGCAAAAGGAGAAGGCGGGAGGCAGGGGAGATGTCATGTCTGGGGGCAATGTGTGGTGAATATAATGCAGAGAACCCGTATTTTGGGAGATTGGAGGAGGTGGGGATTACCAAAACTATTATCCAGAGCAGAGTGGGGGTTATTGAGATGGTTTACATATAGAGAGGATGGAACAAAATAGAATGACTTGGAGTGTATAAAAATGTGTGGAGGGAAGGGGGGGTGGGGATCTGCCTAGAAAAGGTTGGAGGGGGGGGGAAAAGAAGGTTTAGTGTGCGAGGGCTTGGACTACCAGCAAGCGGCGTGAGTGTGTTAGATGGGGGCCAAAGGGGAGAAAAAGGGTTTTTTAGGACTTGACGTGCTGTTGGAGTGAAGGCAAGGTAACATTTATGAAGGGTTTCAGGGAAACTGGCGGGCCGGACTTGATTCCTGGAGAAAGCAGGCCGGCACTCTAAAGGGGAGGGGTGTTAATGTTGCAGTTTTGTGCTGAGTGTAAGCACGCCTCTGGCAAGACGGGATGGAATGAATGATGATGAAATTTTTTCCCAGGCCCCCCCTTGCCTTGGTGGGAAAGGGCCTAGGGTTTAATAATAATAAAATAAATAAAAAAATTCCCATTACCAACCATCCCCCCCCCTCCTAAGTCCATTAAACTGGGGGTTTCCCTATTAGTACTATTATTATAATCATATACAATATAAAACATTTGACTATACTGTAAGGGCATCAATATAATATATATATATATATATATATACACACACACACACCCCTCCCTGGAGATGTTTCAGTGAAATGGAAGACATTACAGAAAAAAGATACAGCATGCAGCAAGACAAGCAAAAACTCACGCAAATACCAGCCCTAGCAGCCATCACAGCGTCATGCCGATGTTCTCTTGCCCAACACCACCACCCCCAATGCTGAAAAAACACAAAGTTATAATCTTTCATAATTTCTGCCAACAGAAAGCTTTTTCAGATTTAATTAAAAAAATCAAAAAAAAAAAAAAATTTCCTTGATGTATTTCATACCTCTATCTTCATTATAACATTCCGAATCCAAACCCCAACCCGAATTACCCCAACAGGAATTCCACCCCCCAGGGAAATTTCCCCCCCAACGGAATTCCACCCCAACAGAATTCCACCCCCAAAAGGAATCCAACCCCAAACGAATTCCACCCCCAAAAGGAATCCAACCCCAACAGGAATCCAACCCCAACAGGAATCCAACCCCAACAGGGAAACCAACCCCAACAGGGAAACCAACCCCAACAGGGAAACCAACCCCCCCAGGGAAACCAACCCCAACAGGGAAACCCAAACCCCCCCGGGAAATTTCCCCCCCAACAGGAATAAACCACAACCCGAATTCCACCCCAACAGGAATCCAACCCCAACAATGAACAAAAAATCACAAACCATGACTGGAAAAAACACAAATAACCTGCACAAGGAAAACTTAGACGACGTTTTTATGAACTGGGCCAAAATGTCCATGTTTCCTTCCCCATGTACAGGTTATTTGTCCCAACCCAACAAGGAAGAGGAAAAGAATACCCAAAACAGAGTAAAGACTAGGAATATAGAAGGTGCAACCTTTGAACATGAATGACCAGAGTAATCTAGGTACAGTACTGAGCATATGAAGTTTTTTTTTTGGATTATTAATTTGAGGGTTAGTAACCCTGGATAATCCAATAAAGCCACCATCATCAGACTGTCAGGCTTACTTCCCCCTTCCCCAGGAGGGCCCCATAGCAGTCGGCTAACCCCCTTTACCTACTAACGTTAGGCAACAAAGGCAGAAATGACAGAAACATGTAAATTTTAGGACAGGTACAATATGCAAATTAAAATACATAGTGTAAATTATCTAGAATAACTTATTTCCACATTTTCCCTTTGCCAGAGATTAAACCTCAGTTCCTCAGATTGAGAGCCAAAACCATGAGAACCTACAGAAGAACACATTAATAAAAAGATCACGCAGTGTTGGCAGGGGGCATAAGTCCTTTAAAAACAAAAAAAACATTAACTTCAGTCCAAACAATATCAGAATTCATTTCCAAGTCAAAGACAATAACCACAGCAAATTTTTACAAAGGGTTAAAATTTCTCTGCCAGTTAAGCCAAAAGGAGGAACTGTGGATTTTTGAGCAAATTCCATATTATTATTACATTCATGGGGAGAGCTAAACCCATGCGATCATACAGCTCCTGGAGAAATGAGAAGCATTCAGGTTTGATTGAAGGAAAGGGAAGGTTCAATTCCTTGGATCAAGACCCTCTCACTGACAAGAAACTTCCCTCCAGGAATTCTTGAGCAAAGCCACTCAAACTAGCTTCTCCAGCAAGATAATATATGGACACTCCCGAGCTTTAGAACTTTGCATTTATCTAAAATATCTTGATTTCTACAGGTACATGTTAAGTTATACAGACCTAGTTGACATCAATGACATACTACTATACAGAAACCCTCTTGTTATTGACCTAATTTAGCTAAAATGCTCTCATTTTGGCTAAACAGTCAATTTTGTCCCAGGATGCGACCCACACCAGCCAACTAACACCCAGGTACCCATTTTTACTGATGGGTGAACAGGGACAACAGGTGTAAGGAAACCCCCAATGTTTCCATCCTTGGCGGGAATCGAACCCCGGACCCTCAGCATGTGAAGTGAGAGTTTTTACCACCAGGCCACGGGCCTGGATAAACCGAAACCCTCGTATTAACCTCAGAGAGCCAATAACCCAGGATATCCAAAGGCAAGAAAGAAGTATTGCTTATTTTACTTGAGTTTTAAGGTCCTTCCCAGGATGCAACAACAACACCCTAATATTTCAGGCAGTTTGCCTGAAATGCTCTGCATAACAATGAGTCTTTTGTATGCAACCTAAATGTCACCCATCTCTGTACAAACATTGTATTATTCTGAAATAAAGATTACTATTATACTATCTAAGGACCAGAGTGGAAATAAGCCATACTGCTGCTATATTGAGTTACTAAAGCAAAAAGGGTTTATATATGAGGTTTGGGTGGCGTGGGCCATGCCCACCTTCATACGTGTCTGGTGATATCAGCAGGAGCACAGTGTCATAAAGAGAAGCCAGAAATGGGGGGGAACATCCCCAGGTGTAAAATACAGCACAACGCCATGTTGGACTGTCGTCTGCACACACTACTTTTGTAATCAAGGCCCCCGGGGGAAAAATCAAGGACCCAAGGAAAGAAATCAAGGGGAAATAAACCAAGGACCCGGGGTAAATGAAGATCCCAGTGGAAATAAACCAAGGACCCCGGGAATCAATCAAGGACCCCGGGGTATCAATAAAGGGACCCGGGGGAAATAAATCAAGGACCCCGGGGGAAAAGAAAATCAGGGCCCCCGGGAAGAAATCAAAGACCCGGGGAAGAAATCAGAACTCGGGAAAATCAATCAAGAACTCGGGAAAATCAATCAAGAACTCGGGAAAATCAATCAAGGACCCGGAAGAAATAAATAAAGGTCCTAGGAAAATAAGTCAATGAGATCAATAGAAATAAAGGACAAAATGGAAATAAATCAAGGACCCCAGTGGAAATAAATCAAGGCCCCCGGGGAAATAAATCAAGGTCCCCAGGGGAAATAAGTCAACCAAATCTTTAAATGGGCTGCAGAAAACAATATGAAGTTCAATGATGAGAAATTTAAATTACTCCGATAAGGAAAACGTGAGGAAATTAAAATTTCATCGGAGTACACCTGGAGTATACCTGGAGAGAGTTCTAGGGGTCAACGCCCTGCGGGCCCCGGGCTGTGACCAGACCTCATGTTGGATCAAAACCTGATCAACCAGGCTGTTCTGGCCGCACGCAGTCCAACGTATGAACCACAGCCTGGCTGGTCAGGTACCGACTTTAGGTGCCTGTCCAGTGCCTGCTTGAAGACAGCCAACCACACAATAGAAGCGAAAAACTAATGTCAAAGACCTGGGAGGATCATGTCAGAGGATTTCACCTTAAGGACCATAACACTGTAGCAGTCGCATCTGCTAGAAAAATGATAGGATGGATAATAAAGAACCTTAAAACCAGGGGTGCCAAGCCCATGACGCACTCTTCAGGTCGCTTGTTCTATCTAGGCTGGAATATTGCTGCACACAAACTGCACTTTTCAAGGCAGGTGAAATTGCTAACTAGAAAATGTGCAGAGAACCTTTACGGCACGCATAACTGTGATAAAAAACCTCAATTACTGGGAACCTTTAAGTTCCTAAACCTGTACCCCCCTAGAACGCAGGCGGGGGAGACATTATTATATACACTTGGAAAATCCTAGAGGGATTAGTACCAATCTTACACACGAGAATCACTCCCTAAGAAAGCAAAGACTCGGCAGGCGTGTAACATCCCCAATGAAAAGCAGGGTGCCACAGCACGTTGAGAGACAACACAATAAGTGTCAGGGGCCCAAACTGTTCAACTGCCTCCCAGCTTACATACGGGGATTACCAAAAGACCCTGGCTGTCTTCAAACAGGCACTGGACAGGCACCTAAAGTCGGTACCTGACCAGCCGGGCTGTGGTTCGTACGTTGGACTGCGTGCGGCCAACAGTAACAGCCTGGTTGGGTCAGGCCCTGATCCACCATTAGGCCTGGTCACAGACCTGGGCCCCGGGTGGTTGACCCCCGGAACTCTCTCCAGGTAAACTCCAGGGTAATAACCTCAATGGAAATAAAGGACCCCAATGGAAATAAATCAAGGACCCCAACATAATAAATCAAGGACCCTAACAGAAATAAGTCACTTTGACTTTTTTGCGTTATCCTACATAATTTTCATGTATTTCATTAATGAAGACAATTGGTAATCATGCAAAAAAAAGGGCAAAATTGTATAAATTAAGTTACTTGACCTAAAGTAAAGCGAACTGTTATTTCCATGCTCTTTTGGATGTCTGACTTTTTTTTGGGGTTATCCTCGTAAATTACCCGCCAGGATAACCTAACAAAGTCAAAGTGACTTCTTCCACTGGGGTCCTGACTTATTTCCACTGGAGCTCTTGACTTATTTCCACTGAGGTCCTTGATTTATTTCCACTGCGGTCCTTGAGTTATTTCCATTGGGGTCCTTGACTTATTTACATTGGGTCCTTGAGTTCTTTCCATTCGAGTCTTGACTTCTTTCCACTGGGTCTTTGGACATCTTTCAACTGGGTTCCTTGACTTATTTCCACTGGGGTCCCTGACAACTAATAAATCCCTACATCATTCACAGTTTTGGAGGTTATCATCATGATGATAGCCTCCAAAACTACAACTATCACTAACATCATCTCTAGTACTACCTCACCACAACCACTACCGGCTCACAACGACATCCAAAGTTGTAGGCGATGTAGATATACGCACGTAAACATCTGTGAATATACCTGGAGGGTTTCGGGGTCAACGCTCAGCTGCCAAGTCTACGACCTGGCCTCGTGGTGGATCAGGGCCTAGCCAACCAGGTTGTTACTGATGGCCGCAGTAAACCAACGTAGGAACCACAGCCCGGCAGGTCAGGTACTGACTTCATGTGTCTGTCCAGCTCCCTCTTGAAGACAGCCAGAGGTCTTGAAGACAGCCAGAGGTCTTGAAGACAGCCAGAGGTCTTGAAGACAGCCAAGGTCTTGAAGACAGCCAGAGGTCTTGAGGACAGCCAGGGGTCTTGAGGACAACCAGAGGTCTATTGGTAATCCCCCTTATGTATGCTGGGAGGTAGTTGAAAAGTCTTGTAATGTGATTTGCTAAGATAAATAAAAACTGCGTGTTTGCCAATTTTATTGAAAATTTGTGTAGTTGGTTTCCACAACAACTCGACAATGTCTTGTGTATAGGTTTCAGCCTTCAGTGCTAAGCTATCTTAGAGGAAGACTCAGAATGTTATCGGAGTGTAGTGACTGTTTTCCAATATTTGTTTTACCTAAGCCGCTTTACAGGATTGTAGAGTATCAGTAGCCAAATATATTTATGAAAACAGAACTAAAAAATAGTGAAAAAAGATATTACCTCTTAACCACCATAACTACCACCATCATGCCACTATAGTTACAACCACCACTACCATTATTACCATCACAATTATCATCATCACCACCACTAAATAATAATAATGTTTATTTAGACATGGTACAATGATACATAGGTAGACATGATACATAGGTATAAATGAGATGTACATGCCATAACCATCGTCACAACTACCAACCCACTACCAAAATTACACCTATTCTGACTACCAATATTGCTTACCATCCCTAGACCACCACCACAATTACCATAACCTCCAAAACTACAACTATAACTTACATCATCTCTACTACACCCTCACCACCACTACCACAACTACACAACCACTTCCACAACCATTATCACCGTCATGACCAACACAACCATCACTGACCACTACTATTACTATTGTACAGCAATAAAAGAATGGAACAGACTGCCTGCACATGTCATCAGCCAGTTCAAGAAGAGAACCAAAAGGTACCTAATGAATGTAGCGGCAGAAAGTTTTTAGTTTGATATCTTTATTATGCACCCCATACCCATCCTGTGGGCGGTAGTCAAAAGATTACAGAGGTACATAATGGGTCCAGGGACTGGACCTCAAAGTTTGATAGCTGAGCAAGTTAAAAGGTAATGAACTCAGATGGTCACAATCATGACAAGTTACAAGGTATTTGCAGATTACAGAGGTATATATAGTTATTATTATTATAATCAAATAGAAGCGCTAAACCACAGGGGTTATACAGCGCTGCAGGTTATTGTAGGATGCAGGGAGAGTGGGTTGTAAGAGGGAGATGGACGATTAGTAGGGTATGGAGTGCAAGATGACGGTGGATAGTGCAGGGAGGAGGGTAGCAAGAGATCGAGGTAGAAGGGACTGAGGGAGGTGCTAGAGGTATAATCTTCAGAGTTTGTGTAGTAAGTCAGTTTCTGTCAAAAAGTCAATGAGAGAGTCAGGATTAAAGGAGGGGCCATCTGCAAGAAGGGAAGGTAAAGAAAGGGCCGCAGAGCGAAGACGTCGTTGGAGGTAAATTCTGCGTGCTCGTTGATAGAGTGGGCAGTCCAACAGGATATGTCGAACAGACACTGGAACCTGACAATGCTCACAGAGAGGGGCAGGGAGCCTCTCCATGAGATACCCGTGAGTAAGACGAGTGTGGCCGATGCGAAGACGGGAGAGTGTAGTCTCCCAACCTCGACATTGGTGACAAGAAGAAGGCCAGAAACCTATAACCGGTTTAATAGAATGAAGTTTGTTATTCAGCAGGTCAGACCAGCGAGGTATATATAGGGTCCAGAAACTGGGCCCCAAAGTTTTGATAGCTGAACAAGGTACAATGGTAATTAATTCACTAGTTACAAGGTAATGAATCATGTAAGTAAATTTACTTACGTCTGTACATGGTTCCACTCATGAACAAATTATAAAGCAATGAGCAATCTATTAGTCTACACCCAGCCACAACTGTAATGAGTTATTGGTGCAAATTTTAATTGTTGGGTCACACACACACACATATACATATACACATACATATATACACACACACATACACACACATACATGTATATACATACACACATACACACATGTACATACACACACACACACACACACACACGTGTCAATGCTTTATTTACAGGAGCAAAGTCAGGGTATTTTTTCCCGAATGGTCTGTAATATACCACTGTGGATAAAATACTTTGACATATCTTGAACATTTCTGAATGAGTAGTCTCTGAATTCATCAATTTTATCGCACTCCAGTACATAATGACGCAGGGTGTGACAATAATCCAACTGGCAAAGTTTACATCTTGTTTGGTCTACATCTGGTGGTGGTGATTTAACCTGCCAAAGATACTTGTAACCCAGCCGGAGGCGGGCGGTAGTGACATCCAAGAGTCTGCTTATTTTGTTGGATGCACCATAGACATGTGGCTCCTCCTGCATGATAGAATGATGATAGATGGACTGACTGGTGTCAAACTCCTGAGTCTTAAGTCAATAAAATTCAGTTGAAGTTCTTTTCGTATTATTGTTCTCAAACTGCTAACTGACAAGCCAAGATTGTAATCTATCCCTCTTTGAAAGCATAAAACTTAGCCAATTTATCAGTTCTATCATGCATCTGAAGACCAATGTGAGATGGAATCCACAGCATGTGCACTCTGACTCTACTATCCAGAATCCTACCATACCTGTGCCTGGCTTCTGACACGAGCATTCTACAAGTTATACTTGATGAGTTGAGAGCATTTATGGATGGCAGAGAATCAGTTACAATTAGAGAGTTAACCTTAGATACATGGACGCATTTGAGTGCAAGGAGTATGGCAAACAGTTCTGTCTGAAGGGTAGAGGCCCAGTTATTGATGCGTGCTCCAATTTCTTTAAGAGAGCCATCACTCTGTATGACAACAGCAGCACTACCAGCTGCACCAGTGGATTGGTGAACAGAATCATCAACGTAAATAATTTGTGAGAGAGTGTGCTGTTTGGCTAAATTATCAATACAGTTTAAGGCATCATGTTTGGCTTCAAGGCGAAGCTTTGGTTGTGATTTAAGAAGTAGTTTGGGATGGAAATGGAGGGATGGTAGTTTGGAATGTGGTAATATTCCATGGAGCGGAGAAGTGCCGCTGTTGCCTTACTTGCCACAGATCATGTATCTGATTCATGCGGAGGTCGGTTCCAGTTTTTCGATCCATCTGGAGGGATGTTCACCAGTGCTGAGGAAAGTTTGGAGGGCTTCTGTGCATGGGTTTGAATGGGCTTGCCTGAGCATATTAACCCCAATTAGGATATTTCTTTCAGTAACACGATCTCTGATGCTTGGAATATCAAGTTCTTTCTGCATATTTAAAATTTTGGCAGTACGAGGGCATCCTAAAATGATCCTCATTGCTTCGTTCTGCAGTTTTTCCAACCCTCCAAGCTTCCAGTCAGACACAAGAGCAAGTAGTGGGGCAGCATAATCAACTAATGATCTAATATAAGCAAGATACATCATTTTCACAATTTTAACATTAGCACCATACCTGGGGTGAAACCCTGCCACAACTCTAAGTGCTCTCAGCCTTTCTTTGTATTGACGACAAAGTCTCGTTACAACAGGTCCAAGTAGTGGGACCTCAAAGCCTAGATACCTGTATCTGTTTACATATTCTAGAAGAGACCCATCATGCAACTGGATCTGGCGAACTGTGCCTCACAGTCGAGGAGGACGCCTATTGAGTATCTTTGTTTTATCAGTAGAGATTATCAACCCCAGGTCCTGACACGAGGCTAGTACATGGTTAAGGATGTTTTGGGTGTTGGAGAATCCGGTGGTGTGAATCATTATATCATCAGCAAAACTGATCATATAATGATGGGGCTGGCTAGGCATAGCATTAAGTAAGGCATTAGTTAGAATATTGAATAGAGTGGGACTGAGCACACCTCCCTGTGGGGTTCCTAATTCAAAGTCTTTAGTTATACTTCTATGCCCCTGGAACAACACAGAAGACTTTCTGTTGGACAGGTAGCCTTTAATCCAGCGGAGAAGCCATCCTCCAACATCCATTCTGGCAAGTTCACTAATGATTACATGTCTGTTGGCAACATCAAAAGCAGATTTAAGGTCAAGGAAGGTAGTGTATGAGCTGTCAGTGTGCAGAGTGAGAAAGGTGGCTATGCAATGGTGCACACTCCTTCCATGCATGAAACCATGCAACCGGGGGGACAAAAAATGTTTGATTCTGTACATGAGACGATTAAGAATCATCCTCTCAAATGTTTTACATAAGCAGCTAGTAAGAGATATTGGGCGAAATGAATTTTGATGATTGGGCTTAGGAATGGGAATGATGAGGCTGTTGGTCCAAGATTATGTTCCACAACCAGCTCTCCTTACCCTATATCACTCACTCATTTACCCCTACCTCACCTATGGAATCCGCGCATGGGGCTCTACATCAATAACTCATCTCAGACCACTAATAACACAACAAAAGGCAGCAGTTAGAATGATAACAAATTCTCACTCCAGGCAACATACTCTACCAATATTCAAAAACCTAAACTTACTCACCATACAAGACATCCATACTTTTTACTGTGCCTATTACATACATAGAACACTCTATGCAGATATTAACCCACCACTCAAACTTCTCCTTACTAATTTTAACAGGACACATGACCATAACACTAGACACAGATCACTCCTCGATGTTCCCGTGTCCACCTAACACTATGTAAAAACTCAATGCACATAAAAGGCACGAAAATTTGGAATTCATTACCTGTCATTGCCAAAGAAACCCTACCTGTACCCCAATTCAAAACGATGCTAAAAACCACCTTCTCACCCAAAGCTAATTGCTCCATATCAACCATTCCCAGCAAAGTAGAATAATCACTTAACGTAAAACCTGACTATTAAAGTCAATGTAATGTATGAATGAACGAATGAATGAATGTAAAACCTGTTATGAATAATACTTACTTAGCTAATTATTCCCACAACACTTACATTATAATGACCACGTAAACTAACTGCAATGCAATTAATTGTTTTAAATTGTTATCTCACTCAATTAGTTGCATTGCTGCAATAAATTGCTACAATTAATTGATATGTTCAACTTATATTCAAACTTTAAAACTTAGATATGCAACTTTGCTTATTTTATAAATTACCAACCATAACTTTTTATTATTTTATTATTATTATTGCTTTAATTTGTTTAATCTGATTTAATTAATTTTATAATGAAGACAAAAGTACAAAACTATGTTCAAATTTCATAGCTTAAATACTCACCTTTACTCATTGTATACTATCTACAAAAATTCTTAAAATTTAGTTTTAAGTTAATTTTAAGTCTGCCCAAAATGCCCTGCATACTAGGGGCTTTTGGCATGTACACCTCATGTAATCTCAATAACCAAATGTAATTCTTTGTATCATGTCCAAATAAAAATATTATTATTATTATTATTATTATTTAGGGAGCTCCCCAGTTACATAGCTCATGTTGTATAATTCGAGTAAAGGATTGCCTGGTACTCGACACAGCAATCTTAGTATATTGTAGGTAATACCATCCTCACCAGGCGACGTGGAGTTGCCTTTAGTTAGTGCTGCATCAAGTTCAAAGTCAGTGAAAGGAATGTTACAGTCATCTTCCTTGCTGAGCATAAAACAAACAAGTCTCTCCCTAGCATCATATTTGTCATTTAATTTCGCCTGTGTGGTACTGGGAAGATTTTCATAGCTTGATGTAACAGCCCAAGCACTGACTAGCTCATTCGCCCTATGTAAGGGATGAGGGTGTGCAATCTGACCGGTTCTGTTACCCTTAATTCTATTTATGTCCCTCCATGCTCGGCTAAGTGGGGTGTGAGCATTGAGACCATTGACAAATTTTTCCCAGTCAGTTTGCCGCAGCTCTGTCATACGCTCTCTGGCAGCAGCAAGGGCAGTTTGAAAGAGTCTCAGCATTCCAGGGGTACGATGTTTTCTATAGGCTAGGCCTATTCTGCGAGCAGTACGTTTCAGTGTTCGAAGTTTAAGATCATTGTAATAAGTATGGTTATTATAGGAGGTATGATTATGGAAGTTGGTTGGGTTAAGAGTTCCAGGAGGTTTTTGAGGCGGCTCTAAGTAGTTCTGAATACTGCTCACAAGGTCATTGTTAAAGGTCTCAACAGAGGAACACTCATAGGAATTATACCAGTCAGTCACATGTGCAATAAAGTCCTCATGCTGATCAGGGGGAACATTAAAACGTTTCCGTTTGAATATTCCACCAGGAAGGATAGTATTACCTATATCTAGTGAGGTTAGCCTTGGGAAATGGTCTGATGATATATCTGATACAATGGTAGACTCACAGCTGGCAGAAGTAATGTTGAAGCCAAGACACAGATCAAGGATGCCTCCATAGATATGTGTGGGTTCAAGGTCACCTACAATTTGCACATTATCATGACTGTTTAACAGTGACAACAGTTGGTTACCATTACGATTACCAAACTGTGAGCTTCCAATGCTTTTGTGTCTTGCATTATAATCTCCAATTATAAGAGTAGGCTCAGACTGAGCACAAGTTGGGAGCTCCAAGTAATTGAACTTATCAGCAGGAGCATACAAATTAAATATGTTGAGAGCAGAGTTCCCAATATAAATCCTAACACCATGGTATTGCAGTCCCTCTGTTTTCTTATGTGTGAGAAGTTGATGGGGAAGTGATTTTTTAATATATAGAACACAAGAGTTAGTAGATTTGAGGTTATATGCAACAAATGATGGCAATTTAGGGGCTGGGATTTTTCAGGGACTCTGCACTCTTGTAGACACACAATATCAATGGGTTCGGTGGTTACTTTATGATGAAGGTCAGGAAGTCTTTTCTAAGTGATGCAATATTCCAGCTAAAAATATTCAGTTTATGCGAGGACTGATCCATTATAGAAGTCCTGGAATCTGGCTTAGTTTCTCAGCATAATGAAAAAATTGTTCATATAAAGAGCAGACCTCATCAATGTCAGCAGTGTTACCCTGGTCCGTGAGTTTTCTGAGTGCACGTCCAGTTGTGAGGCCTCGTGGCAGTCTTTGTTTGCACAGAGCACGACGCTGTTCATGTGTGAATGTATGATAGGTGGCACTACCACTCACATTCCCTCCTCCACTACCATTACACACATCACTATAACTGTCATCACCAACACCACTATCAACATTGTGTTCATTACATTTATCAGCAGTGCTATATTCAACATTAATGTCAATGTGGTTAACCTCATCACACTCGGCATCACCACTTACATGACCCTCATCACTATTACTAACATTATGGAAACCACTGCCCTCATCACACTTGGCATCACCACTTATATGACACACATCACTATTACTAACATTATGGAGACCACTGCTCTCATCACACTCGGCATCAATACTTATAGTACACTCATAACTATTACTAACATCAGAGACAGCACTGCCCTCAGCATGATGCTCACTATAGTTATCAACACAGCTGTTGGGTTCGTCATTGCCGTAATTAAGGACACCACCATCACCTTGTTCATCAGCCTTACACTCGCTTTCAGAATTTGTGACAATCTTGCTATTGGTATGCTCTACACATCTTTCTTTGTGCTGCTCAAGTTGTTGCTTCAGGAGAAATTGTTGTCTCTCCAGTAGTCCTATGTGGGACTTCAGGTTGTATACCAGCTGACCGGTGAAGCTCCGGTCAGCTGAGCTCGGTGGCTGACTGTCAGCTGACTCAGCTAGACTGGCATTGACAGCAGACGCGATGGAGCTCTGTTGATGTGCTTCCCAGGTGAAGTGCTCAACCCCATTGTCTGAGGGCAGGCATGAGCCAGTATTCAGACTCCAGGTATCTGGTAGGCCTGGGGGGTCATAATGGGAGGTGCAAGGTGAGGTGTGGTTGGCTGCAATGTGGGCAGCCCTCACACTGCAGTCAGCATGAGCTGCTGTGACTCCTGAAGTCTTACAATTGATACATCGCTTAGCAACAGTCTGGTGCTGTTTGATCAAATCATAACACCGTTCAGAAGAATGATCATTGGCACACACTGCACACCAGTGTGACTTAGCTGGGCATTTCCTGGCAATGTGGCCCCAACGTTGACACTTATAACATCGACGTTGAGGAGGTCTGTACAATGCAATGTTATAGCGCCCGTTGAGGGCAGCACGGGAGTGAATATAGCGTGGCAAAGTCCCCTGGCCAGTCCACTCAGCTAATATCAGATCGTTGGGAAGTCGACGAGGGCTTGCAACTTGCTCTGACACCAGATATTTAGGATTCAAGTGCTTGTTGACGTTGTATATGACAATGAGCACTTTAGATGCCCTAGGTGGGGCAGCTCGGAGTTTGATGTTGGCATATTCTTTAGCGAGAAGTTTGTACATTAATTTTACCACTGGCAGTGATCAAATCCCAACTACAATACTACTATCAAAACACTAATACCAAGGCTAGCAATTTAAAGGATAAAAATCCAACCTTAGATCATTATTTTGTGAGTATTGTGTGTTTGGTTAAGTGGTAATGATGCTGAATACTAATATAAAATGTTTTTGCATAAATTCATCAACCATGAAGGTAGATTAAGAAGCATAAATTTCCTGCCAGTACATTACGTATACCGAAACAAATCTTATGAAAATACTAGTGTAATTGTGACATTCTGAATACATACTATGAAATTAAGAATAACAGAAATCTGGCACCTCTTACATTTAATGAGAAAAATAATAAAATCAAGTTTCAGAATTTTTTGTCGTGCTCGGAAAGTTCAGACCCAGAAGCAGTGGCATGTCGTGAAAAAAGTAGGGTAAGCAAATGATAAAGGTAACCTTATGATAAAGATGAAGTATGAAAATTAGTTTGAGGTGCAAGAGATCATGGTCAACTGTATCAAATGCTTTCTTTAGGTCTACCTGGAGTCTACCTGGAGAGAATTCCAGGGGTCAACGCCCCCGCGGCCCGGTCTGTGACCAGGCCTCCTGTTGGACCAGAGCCTGATCAACCAGGCTGTTACTGCTGGCCGCACGCAGTCCAACGTACGAACCACAGCCCGGCTGATCCGGTACCGACTTGAGGTGCCTATCCAGTGCCTGCTTGAAGACAGCCAGGGGCTTGTTGGTAATCCCCCTGATGTATGCTGGGAGGCAGTTAAACAATCTTGGGCCCCTCACACTTATTGTGTTGTCCCTCAACGTGCTAGTGGCACCCTGCTCTTCATTGGGGGATGTTACATCGCCTGCTGAGTCTTTTGCTTTCGTACGGAGTGATTTTTGTGTGCAAGTTTGGTACTAAGCCCTCGAGAATTTTCCATGTGTATATAATAATGTATCTCTCCCGCCTGCGTTCTAGAGAGTACAGGTTTAGGAACTTCAAGCGTTCCCAGTAGTTGAGGTGGTTTATCGCACTTATGCGTGCGGTGAAGGTTCTCTGCACATTTTCAAGGTCAGCAATTTCACCCGCCTTGAAAGGTGCAGTTAGTGTGCAGCAATATTCCAGCCTAGATAGAACAAGCGATCTGTAAAGTGTCAACATGGGCTTGGCATCCCTGGTTTTGAAGGTTCTCATTATCCATCCTGTCATTTTTCAAGCAGATGCAATTGCTACATTGTTATGGTCCTTGAAGGTGAGATCCTCCGACATGATCACTACCAGGTCTTTGACATTAGTTTTTCGCTCTATTGTGTGGTTGGAATTAGTTTTGTACTCCGATGAGATTTTAATTTCTTCACGTTTTCCGTATCTGAGTAATTGAAATTTCTCATCATTGAACTTCATATTGTTTTCTGCAGCCCATTTAAAGATTTGGTTTATGTCTGCTTGGAGTCTTGCAGTGTCTTCAACGGTGGACACTGTCATACAGATTCGGGTGTCATCTGCAAAGGAAGACACAGCACTGTGGCTTATATCCCTGTCAATGTCTGATATGAGGATGAGGAATAGGATGGGAGCAAGTACTGTGCCTTGTGGAACAGAGCTCTTCACAGTAGCTGCCTCAGACTTTACTCTGTTGACTACTACTCTTTGTGTTCTACGTGTTAGGAAATTATAGATCCATCTACCAACTTTTCCTGTTATGCCTTTATCACGCATTTTGTGTGCTATTACACCATGGTCACACTTGTCAAAGGCTTTTGCAAAATCTGTGTATATAACATCTGCATTCTGTTTATCTTCTAGAGCATCCAGGACCTTGTCGTAGTGGTCCAGTAGTTGGGACAGACAGGAGCGGCCTGCTCTAAACCCATGCTGTTCTGGGTTGTGCAATTGATGGGTATCAAGATGGGTGGCGATCTTGCTTCTTAGAACCATTTCAAAGATTTTTATGAAATGGGACGTTAGCGCAATTGGTCTGTAGTTCTTTGCTATTGCTTTACTGCCCCTTTGTGGAACGGGCTATTTCTGTTGTTTTTAGTAGCTGCGGGACGATCCCAGTGTCCATGCTCCCTCCATAGGATGTTAAAAGCATGTGATAGGGGCTTTTGCAGTTCTTGATGAACACGGAGTTCCATGAGTCTGGGCCTGGAGCGGAGTGCATGGGCATGTCATTTATTGCCTTTTCGAAGTCATTTGGCGTCGTGATGATGTCAGAAAGGCATGCGTCTGTCAAGTTGTGTGGCACTCTCATAAAAAAATCATTTAGGTTTTCGATTTTCAGTCTGGTTAGTGGCTCGCTAAAGACTGAGGCCTAGTAGAACTTCCTTTTTTTTCCATCGCCATATATAGTTGCTCGAGCATATGTATAATTGCATCATTTGTGCTTTTGCTTGACCTAAATCCAAACTCGCAGGCATTATGTTGTGGGATACAAGGTAGGAGACAGCTTACTTGTGTAGCGTAGTGCTGTGTTGTGTAGTGTAGTGCTGTGTTGTGTAGTGCAGCAGCACTACACATTACACTCCACAGCACTAAACAACACAGACCTACACTACAGAGCATTGAACAACACAGCACTACAGAGCATTGAACAACACAGCACTACAGAGCATTGCACAACACAGCACTACAGAGCATTGCACAACACAGCACTACAGAGAATTGAACAACACAGCACTACAGAGCATTGCACAACACAGCACTACAGAGCATTGCACAACACAGCACTACAGAGCATTGCACAACACAGCACTACAGAGCATTGCACAACACAGCACTACAGAGCATTGCACAACACAGCACTACACTACACAACACAGAACTACACAACACAGCACTACACAACACAGCACTACACAACACAGCACTACACAACACAGCACTACACAACACAGCACTACACTACACAATGCAGCACAGCACAACACAACACAACAGCACTACACTATATTACACTACACAGCACTACACTATATTACACTACACAACACAGCACTATACTACACAACACCACTACACATTACACTCCACAGCACTAAACAACACAACACTACACTATATTACACTACACAACACCACTAAACTACACAACACTACACTATATTACACTACACAACATTACACTACACAACATTACACTACACAACATTACACTACACAACATTACACTACACAACATTATACTACAAACATTATACTACACAACATTACACTACACAACATTATACTACACAACATTATACTACACAACATTACACTACACAACATTACACTACACAACATTATACTACACAACATTATACTACACATCATTATACTACACAACATTACACTACACAACATTATACTACACAACATTATACTACACAACATTACACTACACAACATTATACTACACAACATTATACTACACATCATTATACTACACAACATTACACTACACAACATTACACTACACAACATTACACTACACAACATTACACTACACAACATTATACTACACAACATTATACTACACAACATTATACTACACAACATTACACTACACAACATTATACTACACAACATTATACTACACAACATTATACTACACATCATTATACTACACAACATTACACTACACATCATTATACTACACAACATTATACTACACATCATTATACTACACAACATTATACTACACATCATTATACTACACAACATTACACTACACAACATTATACTACACAACATTACACTACACAACATTATACTACACAACATTACACTACACAACATTACACTACACAACATTATACTACACAACATTACACTACACATCATTATACTACACAACATTACACTACACATCATTATACTACACAACATTACACTACACAACATTATACTACACAACATTACACTACACAACATTACACTACACAACATTATACTACACAACATTACACTACACAACATTATACTACACATCATTATACTACACAACATTACACTACACATCATTATACTACACAACATTACACTACACAACATTATACTACACAACATTATACTACACAACATTACACTACACAACATTATACAACACAACATTATACTACACAACATTACACTACACAACATTACACTACACAACATTACACTACACAACATTATACTACACAACATTACACTACACAACATTACACAACACAACATTACACAACACAACATTACACTACACAACACAACATTACACTACACAACATTACACTATACAACATTACACTACACAACACAACACTACACAACATTATACTACACAACACTACACAACATTACACTACACAACACTACACAACACTACACAACATTATACTACACAACACAACACTACACAACACTACACAACATTATTCTACACAACACAACACTACACAACATTACACTACACAACATTACACTACACAACATTACACTACACAACACAACACTACACAACATTACACTACACAACACTACACAACATTACACTACACAACACAACACTACACAACATTACACTACACAACATTATACTACACAACACTACACAACACAACACTACACAACATTACACTACACAACACAACACTACACAACACTACACTACACAACACTACACAACATTATACTACACAACACAACACTACACAACATTACACTACACAACACAACACTACACAACACTACACAACACAATATTACACAACACAACATTACATTACACAATATTACACTACACTACACAATATTACACCTACATAACACTGCACTACATAACACTGCACTACATAACACACTACATAACACACTACACTATCACCACACTACATAACACACTACACTATCACTGCACTACATAACACACTACACTATCACTGCACTACATAACACTGCACTACATAACACTGCACTACATAACACTGCACTACATAACACTGCACTACATAACACACTACATAACACACTACACTATCACTGCACTACATAACACACTACACTATCACTGCACTACATAACACTGCACTACATAACACTGCACTACATAACACTGCACTACATAACACTGCACTACATAACACACTACACTATCACTGCACTACATAACACTGCACTATATAACACACTACATAACACACTACACTATCACTGCACTACATAACACTGCACTACATAACACACTACACTATCACTGCACTACATAACACTGCACTACATAACACTGCACTACATAACACACTACATAACACACTACACTATCACTGCACTACATAACACACTACACTATCACTGCACTACATAACACACTACACTATCACTGCACTACATACAACAGCAATTACCCACCTAAAGCCAATAATAACCCAACAAAAAGCCGCAGTAAGAATTATCACACAATCCAACGCTAGGCAGCACACCCCCCCACTCTTCAAAGACCTAAACCTACTCACTGTCCAGAACATCCATACTTACTACTCTGCTATCTACATTTATAGAACCATTAATTCCAACTTTAACCCTGAGCTAAAACACTTTCTTGACAGTTGTGACAGGACCCATAGACATAATACCAGACATAAACATCTCTTTGACATTCCCCGTGTCCGACTAAATCTATACAAAAATTCAATGCGCATAAAAGGGCCTAAAATCTGGAACTCCCTGCCTGAAAACTCTAGAACTGCAGACACAACCTCCATTTTCAAAAGCACCGTTAAAAACATCTTATCTCACTTACGCACCCAACCGGTAGTTAACCATACGAAAACTACTTTATCTTGCACATATCCACAGCAAAATACACTTATTGATATCTGTGATTCTCCTTAATTTGCACATTACTAACCACAGCAAAATACACTTATTGATATCTGTGATTCCCCTTAATTTGCACAGTTCTAACCAAAATTCTAATACAACTATTGCTCCATAATACTTAAGCTAGTCATAAGTTTGCCTAAGATACTCCAATATAGAAACTATATTATGCCAATATATCACCTTTATCATTAATATATAAACTAATTGCTAACTTTTTATACTAATTGTTAAATTCTCAATGTTTAAATTCCAGTACCTAAATTTTGTAAACCTAACCTAACCTTACAATCTGCATATCCATTGTATAGCTATTGAGTAAGACCTATCATAAGACTGCCTGAAAAGCCTACGCATACCTAGGCATATTATTGGCCATCTTGTAATATCAACTTTAATGTATAACTATAAGTACCCCCCTCCCTTGTATTACATGAAATAAAGAATTTGAATTTGAATTTGAATTTGAATAACACTGCACTACATAACACTGCACTACATAACACTGCACTACATAACACTGCACTACATAACACTGCACTACATAACACACTACATAACACACAACACTATCACTGCACTACATAACACACTACACTATCACTGCACTACATAACACACTACACTATCACTGCACTACATAACACACTACACTATCACTGCACTACATAACACACTACACTATCACTGCACTACATAACACTGCACTACATAACACACTACACTATCACTGCACTACATAACACTGCACTACATAACACACTACACTATCACTGCACTACATAACACTGCACTACATAACACTGCACTACATAACACTGCACTACATAACACTGCACTACATAACACTGCACTACATAACACACTACATAACACACTACACTATCACTGCACTACATAACACATTACACTATCACTGCACTACATAACACACTACACTATCACTGCACTACGTAACACACTACATAACACTGCACTACATAACACTGCACTACATAACATTGCACTACATAACACTGCACTACATAACATTGCACTACATAACACACTACATAACACTGCACAACATAACACTGCACTACATAATACTACACTATCACTGCACTACATAACATTGCATTACATAACACACTACATAACACTGCACTACATACACACTACACTATCACTATATAACACTCCACATTCACTATTATAATACACCACACTATATAACACATTCCACTATCACTATATTACAAACTATAATTATCACTCACTATATGGTGCCTATGCAAACATTCTTGTGGTGTATAAATATATTTAGTTGAAAGTATTTAGTTGTTCCTCGCTGGTCCAGTGATTAGCCTATCCCTCTAAAGTCACAAGACTTAAGACATCGCAGGTTCGAGCCCCGCAAGTCTCCTCCGGCTTTATCAGAATAATTAGTGAAGTGAAGAATATGGACATGGAAGAAGTTGGTGTTTATCACCCTCTTATGGAGGCCACTAAAGGTTTGTCGGAAATTGATATGGAGACAATCATCAATAACACGTCTCGTCCATTCGGTAAAGTATGTGAACTCTGCTACAAGACCGGACTTCATATGCAACCTCCTATACCCAGAGGTCACGGTCGTATTATAGTGCTACCAAAACAAGGTCATTGCGTTAGCCTGTATCGCTGCCTGGATGGCACCTTGATCTACTATAACGGTGGCAACCGTTCTAAGAAAAACCGCAAGATGTTGAATACATACTTGGCGATCTACGGCGCCATCTTCAAAAAAATTCGACATATCCGTAGCGTACATCAAGACGGTGGTACCTGCACGTACCACGCTCTGGCTTTCATGGATATAGTAGTTCCGGGCTCACCAAGCACAATGACGTCATCCGCTGGTTCAACATTAGGATGAAATACTTCCCAGATATAACTGCAATCAACATGGTTAAGTCAATGCTTACTGAGTTCAAAAATGACATAGTTACTTCCAGTGACAGTTTACAAGACAGTGTGTTGTCGGATGAGATGATCAGTGATCTACTTGCAAAAACCAATATTAGAACGTCTGTTAAACGCCCACTGGACAGCGAGATGACCCCAACCCTACCCAAAAAAGTGATAAAAGTGTGAGTGTGTGGTGTAGTGTGTGGTGTGTGTGTGTGGTGTGGTGTGTGTGTGTGTGTGTGTGTGTGTGTGTGTGTGTGTGTGTGTGTGTGTGTGTGTGTGTGTGTGTGTGTGTGTGTGTGTGTGTGTGTGTGTGTGTGTGTGTGTGTGGTGTGGTGTGTGTGGTGTGGTGTGTGTGGTGTGGTGTGTGTGGTGACCCAACAATTAATATTTGCACAAATAACTCATTACAGTTGTGACCGGTTGTGGACATATAAATTGTTCATTACTTTATAATTTATTCATGATTGTTACTATGTATAGACGTTGTGGAAACTTTTTTGAGTCGCTCAAATTCCACAGGGTAAGTGAGCCGTAAGGAGCCTTAAACATACCACGGATCGGTCCTCGGAGTACATGAACCCACACACCCAACCAAACAAACACATTAGTTTGCGGAGGTAAGTAAGTAAGTAAGTTTATTCAGGTAGGTGACTACACACACACACACAAAGGGATCTGGACAGGCTGCAAGCCTGGTCCAGCAATTGGCTCCTGGAGTTCAACCCCACCAAGTGCAAAGTCATGAAGATTGGGGAAGGGCAAAGAAGACCGCAGACGGAGTACAGTCTAGGGGGCCAAAGACTACAAACCTCAATCAAGGAAAAAGATCTTGGGGTGAGTATAACACCAGGCACATCTCCTGAGGCGCACATCAACCAAATAACTGCTGCAGCATACGGGCGCCTAGCAAACCTAAGAACAGCATTCCGACATCTTAATAAAGAATCGTTCAAGACTCTGTACACTGTGTACGTTAGGCCCATACTGGAGTATGCAGCACCAGTTTGGAACCCACATCTAGCCAAGCACATAAAGAAGCTAGAGAAAGTGCAAAGGTTTGCAACAAGACTAGTCCCGGAGCTAAGGGGTATGTCCTACGAGGAGAGGTTAAGGGAAATCGACCTGATGACACTGGAGGACAGGAGAGATAGGGGGGACATGATAAAGACATATAAAATACTGAGAGGAATCGACAAGGTGGACAGAGACAGAATGTTCCAGAGATGGGACACAACAACAAGGGGACACAGTTGGAAGTTGAAGACTCAGATGAATCACAGGGATGTTAGGAAGTATTTCTTCAATTACAGAGTTGTCAGGAAGTGGAATAGTCTGGGAAGTGATGTAGTGGAGGCAGGTTCCATACATAGATTTAATAATAATAATAATAATAATAATATTTTTATTTGGACATGATACAAAGAATTACATTTGGTTATTGAGATTACATGAGGTGTACATGCCAAAGCCCTAGTATGCAGGGCATATTGGGCAGACTTAAAATTAACTTAAAACTAAATTGTAAGAATTTTTGTAGATAGTATACAATGAGTAAAGGTGAGTATTTAAGCTATGAAATTTGAACATAGTTTTGTACTTTTGTCTTCATTATAAAATTAATTAAATCAGATTAAACAAATTAAAGCAATAATAATAATAAAATAATAAAAAGTTATGGTTGGTAATTTATAAAATAAGTAAAGGTGCATATCTAAGTTTTAAAGTTTGAATATAAGTTGAACATATCAATTAATTGTAGCAATTTATTGCAGCAATGCAACTAATTGAGTGAGATAACAATTTACAACAATTAATTGCATTGCAGTTAGTTTACGTGGTCATTATAATGTAAGTGTTGTGGGAATAATTAGCTAAGTAAGTATTATTCATAACAGGTTTTACATTCATTCATTCGTTCATTCATACATTACATTGACTTTAATAGTCAGGTTTTACGTTAAGTGATTATTCTACTTTGCTGGGAATGGTTGATAAGAAGAGGTATGATAAAGCTCATGGAGCAGGGAGAGTGACCCAGTAGCGGCCAGTGAAGAGGCAGGGCCAGGAGCTATGAATCGACCCCTGCAACCACAACTAGGTGAGTACACACACACATGAGGTAGTGGAGGCAGGAACCATACATAGCTTTAAGACAAGGTATGATAAAGGTCATGGAGCAGGGAGAGAGAGGACCTAGTAGCGATCAGTGAAGAGGCGGGGCCAAGAGCTGAGTCTCGACCCCTGCAACCACAAACAGGTGAGTACACACACACACACACACACACACACACATGGTAATGCTTTTTTTACAGGGAGCAAAGTCAAGGTATTTTTCCAATACATATACCACTGTGGATAAAATACTTTGCCACTTCTTGAATATTTCTGAGTGAGTTGTCTCTGAATTCATTCATATTATCGCACTCCAGTGCATAATGATGCAGGGTGTGATTATTATTATTATTACAATCAAAAGAAGCGCTAAACCACAGGGGTTATACAGCGCGTGCAGCGTGTGATAATAGTCCATCTGGCAAAGTTTATATTTCGTTTGGTCTACATCTGGTGGTGGTGATTTAACCAGCCAAAGATACTTGTAACCCAGCCGGAGGCGGGCGGTAGTGACATCCAAGAATCTGCTTATTTTGTTGGATGCACCATAGACATGTGGCTCCTCCTGCATGATGGAATGATGATAGATGGTCTGACTAGTGTTAATCTCCCTGAGTTTTAAGTCAATAAAATTCAGTTGAAGTTTTCGTATTATTGTTCTCAAACTGCTAACTGACAAGCCAAGATTGTAATCTACTCCCTCTTTGAAAGCATACAACTTAGCCAATTTATCAGTTCTATCATGCATCTGAAGACCAATGTGAGATGGAATCCACAGCATGTGCACTCTGACTCCACTGTCCACAATCTTACCATACCTGTGCCTGGCTTCTGACACAAGCATGCCACAATTTATACTTAATGAGTTGAGAGCATTTATGGATGACAGAGAATCAGTTACAATTAAAGTGTCAACCTTAAATACATGGACACATTTCAGTGCAAGGAGTAAGACAGTTCTGTTTGAAGGGTAGAGGCCCAGTTATTGAGCGTGCTCCAATTTCTTTATGAGAGCCATCACTCTGTAGGACAACAGCAGCACTACCAGCTGCACCAGTGGATTGGTGAACAGAACCATCAACGTAAATAATTTGTGAGAGAGTGTGGTGAGTGACTGAGTTATCAGTACAGCTTAAGGCATCATGTTTGGCTTCAAGGTGAAGCTTTGGTTGTGATTTAAGTAGTTTGGGGGGAAATGGAGGGATGGTAGTTTGGAATGTGGTAATATTCCACAGAGCGAAGAAGTACCGCTGTTGCATTACTTGACACAGATCGTGTATCTGATTCATGCGGAGGTCGGTTCCAGTTTTTTCGATCCATCTGGAGGGATGTTCACCAGTGATGAGTAAAGTTTGGAGGGCTTCTGTGCAGGGGTTTGAATGGGCTTGCCTGAGCATATTAACCAAAATTAGGATATTTCTTTCAGTAACACGATCTCTGATTGTTGGAATATCAAGTTCTTTCTGCATATTTAAAATTTTGGCAGTACGAGGGCATCCTAAAATGATCCTCATTGCTTCGTTCTGCAGTTTTTCCAGCCCTCCAAGCTTCCAGTCAGACACAAGAGCAAGTAGTGGCACGGCATAATCAACCAATGATCTAATATAAGCAAGCTACATCGTTTTCACAATTTTAACATTAGCACCATACCTGGGGTGAAACCCTGCCACAATTCTAAGTGCTCTCAGCCTTTGTATTGGCAACAAAGTCTCGTTACAACAGGTCCAAGTAGTGGGACCTCAAAGTCTAGATACCTGCATCTGGTTACATATTTTAAGTAAAGGACACAAATGCACTAATGTGACATTGTACAGCAACGTTTCGCTCTTCAGGAGCTTTGTCAAGCCGTTATAAAGCTCCTGGAGAGTGAAACGTTGCCACAATAAAATGTCACATTAGTTGCATTTGTGTTCTTTTACTTAACATATTGTCGGTAATTCTATCAATATTAATGGTTACATATTCTAGAAGAGACCCATCATGCAATTGGATCTGGCAAACTGACGATCTTATACACTTCTATTTATGCCAAGACACCCGCACTGAAAGAGGAGTCCTCATTGGCTTCTTCTTGAGAGCTCTTGCATTTCCAGGCTTCGCATCTCCAGCTCTTCGCATCAATAGGCGTTCTTCTGTCGAGGAGGACGCCTAATGAGTATCTTTGTTTTATCAGTAGAGATTATCAACCCCAGGTCCTGACATGAGGCTAGTACGTGGTTAAGGATGTTTTGGGTGTTGGAGAATCCGGTGGTGTGAATCATATCATCAGCAAAACTAATCATATAATGATGGGGCTGGCTAGGCATAGCATTAAATATGGCATTAATTAGAATACGTATATGTATTGAATAGAGTGGGACTGAGCACACCTCCCTGTGGGGTTCCTAATTTAGTCTAGTTATACTTCTATGCCCTAGAACAACACAGTTTTGCAGAATACCTTCATAAATAATATTCATTGAATGCCCTTCAGTAAAAATGTTGTATATTCAAATCTTTATTTTCAGCTCATATGATGGTCATACATCGCTATTTAATCTTTGTAAAAATCCTTGGTACCATGCGTGTCATAGGAGGCAACTAAATGCCAGGAACAAGGGGCTAGTAACCCTTTCTCCTGTATACATTACTAAATTTTGAAAGAGAAACTTTTGTTTTTCTTTTTAGGTCACCCTGCCTTGATGGGATATTGCCAGTTCATTGAAAAAAAAAAATCCTTGGTAAAATAATGTAGAGTACTTGTAGGTTCCACAACTATGTCCATGCGATTGTTATATATGTATTGATCAAGGTATATGTATCTGTAATGTTTTAAATAAAATATAAAAAAAAAATATATTAAGTTTTATAATCTGCATAAACTATATCTCTGAAACAAAAAGTTAAATGTTTTAATCCAAATGAAAGAAGGAAGCGGAGTTACTGTACATTCTTGAATGCTGAAAGTGTAGCTTCAAGTACAGTGTGTCCCTGACTTACAAATGCCTGAGTTACAATGATCCACTTATAAACATGGTTTAAAAGATATACATATTGAGAAAACGTCTGCACGACTGTCCTTTGAACTGTTAGTTTTTGTAAGAAATTTTTTTTATATTTACATACAATTTGTAAGCCAGGGTCCTCCTGTACTCTTTGAAATGCTTGAAATTGTCTATAACTGAAAGCTATTTCATAGTTGTCTCCACAACTAAATGTATACCTAAGGTTATGACTTCCATCCACATGACTGTGCGATAATACTGTTCTCTCATGAGGTCAATAATACAACTTGTTAAAAAGAAAATTTACTATAAAAGCAGCTACTTCTATACATATACATACGTACACACATATAAGTACATACATGCACACATGTAAATATTGTATACAAAAATTCAACACTTAAATTATCAGAGCATTAGGAGGATGTCAGTTTTATTTGTACAGAAAAAGTTGAGAATAATGAAAGATGAATTATGAATGTAATGACCAAGGCAATCCACATGATTAAAAGTTTATACAAATGTCAATAAAACTATAGCAGAAGTGGGATAAACAGATGAGGTTAAAATGTGTTACAAGTAACTGCAAAAGACTATGTAAACCATGGCATTGTATGTTAAAACTTGGGTAGGAAGGCAGACTTAAACACTGGGAATAAACATTACAATGTAATAATTATTTTGAAACATGACAAGCACACCTTAGTGGGTTATGATATATACTGTTTTGTAAAAAAAAACTATTGGGTCTACTGTAGAAATATCTTGAATACTTGGCACCAAGTTCAAGATCTAAGTTTATGATTTGTGTTGATATCAAAAAAGTTTTTCAATGTGATAAATAAGACGCATGTGTGTGTTTTTTTTTTTAATACATTGGCCATCTCCCACCGAGGCAGGGTGACTCAAAAAAGAAATACTTTCACCATCATTCACATAGTCATTGTCTTTGCAGAGGCATCCATTTATAATATGGGATGTGCTTAAATATATACATATTCTTGTTATAGTGTTATGGTATTCTTGTTATAGTGTTATAGTATTATTGTTATAGTGTTATAGTTTGCCTTCAGCACAACAGATGTTTAAGCTTCACATCTGTGAAGTTGTTAAATAGGCCCAAGTAAAAGCCTTGAGGCATTATGATGGTAACTCTTGACAATATTATTTAATTGTGTTGCTTATTACTGTGTGTATTATTTGGCACATTTAACCAGTTATTATAACCAACTCTTCCCAACTCTAGCCAACATTGGGATTATAGGTTGCCGGGGGAGACATCTGGCATATTCCAAGTTATGCCAAATGTTTCCAGGCAGCCACTAATATTGTTAACTGTTGATTGGAGAACTGCATGATAACTACACCCATATGCACCTCACAATACATACAGTGATGTAATAAGCATTGAACAAATACAAGTACAGTGGACCCCAGTAACGAGCCCCCCGGGAAATCGTACAATGTAAGTATAATATTGTAAGTGCTTTGTAAGTGTTTTTTTGGGGGTCTGAAATGGACTAACCTATTACATTATTTCTTAGGGGGTAAATTGTTCGGTAATGGCACTTGAGCAGGCTTGGAATAAATTTTTTGCTCAATTTGGGGGGTCCTTGTATTCACTAATCTGTCTGTTGAAGGTACACCCAAACATTATCATTTCATGACATAGTATTATCAATATGTAGACACTTAGTAATTTGCAGAAAAGTAGGTTAGGCATTAGCATAAGCAAACAAGCGGTAATTTCAAAGAGGCTGCCAGGAAAATCTTTATAATGCTTCAGCCACAGTGTGGTTTTTATCAGGCACACAAAAATAAGCAAAAACTGCCTTATGAAAGCTTTGCACCCGGGGAGGTGAGGTGGTGGAGATTTAAGTCAGGTGATATTAAAAAGGAAGGGGGTCCAATTCCACTTTTGGGGTTTTTAGGTTTTATGTGTTGATCCTGGACAGCGAAGGGATGCCTTGCTAATGTATACAGTACATTTCCGTCTTGTTCTATGGTTTGGTGAGATGGATGTCGTGCCTCAAGCCTTTTTTGTTTAAACCTGTAATTTTCATTGTATATCAGTTGTGAAAATTTACAACAACTACCACAGGCACTGTTGGTGCCACTGATTATGCAGGGCGCATATGTTCCTGAAAGCATGGCTTCAGATTTCAGGCTCAATGGGAGTTTATAGCATTCCATGTGAAGTTATCCCAAAATCTGCAGACAAACCCTTTAGGAAAATGTATGCATGCAGAATGAATGACACCAGCAACACCTGTGTGGTTTTTGCAACCTGAATTCTCCCTCAGGATAAAAGAAACAACTGTTATAAAACTAAAAAGAAAATGTTGTTCTTAACACCTATCCCCTGCCAAAACCACAGGCAAAACAGGGAAATTTAACATTAGCAAAGCTCTCCACCCTGTGGATCAATAATTTGGTTCCCAATACAGGGTCCCCCCTCTCTTATCCCCCCTCTTATCCCACAACTCTGAACTGACCTCGGGCACTTTATGCATGAAATGGGCTTTTGCCTGGGGCTAAATGTTTTTTCTCTCCATAACAGTCTGGATTTCTGCCACCGGGGGGAAACCTTGCAGTTATGTTTGGAGGGCGGAAGGGGGAGCATCCCAATCTTTTCCCCACCGTCTTGTCGTGGTGGTGTTTTGGATCCCCACCCTCATGACCCTTCCCCCCCCTGCTGCTGCCACTGCTCTCATCATCACTCACTGAAAGAATTTCGGGGAATGACGGGTTTTAAAAATTTTATGTTTCTTTTGTATTCACCAAGGGTAAGTGGAAAAGAATCTTTCCTCTGAAGCCATGTTGAAAAGAGGAGCAAAAATGAGGCCCAAGGGGCGTAACCCCTTCTCCTTTGAAAACTAAGTGTAAAAATAAAAAAGCTTTATAAAATTTTCTTTTTTTCCAATCCCCCCCTTCAGTGGGGGAAAACCGGAGTATATTGAAAAAAAAAAAGTATAGTACAGTACAATATCGCTTTTATAATTAATTTCAAACAAACTTTTTTCAGAATTTTATAATTCACCATGATTAATAATGGCCAAGTGATTAATAGTTGTAAGACTCATTTACTATACTAATTCAAATGTATTATAAATGGTACAGATAAATAACTAAAAAATGCATATACTGTAATTAAAACCCTTTTAAATAAACAAGATAAATATAATTAAAATTATTAATACTGAAATTGAAAAATTTATATATATAATACTATAAAGGATGGGGATGGGGTTAAATAGAAGTGAAAAAAAAAAGGTGGATGGTGCGTTAGGTATCTGTGGAGACAACGTTTGGGGAGGAAAAGAAAAATGTATGAAAGTATAGGGTAAACACTCTTTAGGGTGTGAAGTTTGGGGTTGTAAATGCTGCAGGGGGGAGACAGCTGGGCAATGCAGATGCCCTGTCTGGGCAATTTGGGGTTTAAAATATTATACAGAGAATTGGATTGGAAATTGGGAGGTGTGGAGTTACAAAAAGTATTAGTCAGAGGGGCTGAAGGGGTTGTTAGGTGGTTTGGTCATTTAGAGATAATGGATAAAAGTAGAATGACTTGGAGAGTGTAAAATCTGGGGGGAAAGGAAGGAAGGCGGGGTGGGGTCACCCCAAAAAGGTTGGAGGGGGGGGAAAAGGGGGGTTTTGTGGGGGGGGGCTTGGACTTCCAAAAGCGTGTGTGGTGTTTAGATGGGAATGGAGGGAGCGAATGGTTTTGGCCCTACATGTTGGGTGTGACAAGGTAATTTTTTTGAAGGGATTGGGGAAACCATTTTGGACTTGAGTTGGAAATAGGAAGTACAATCCTGCATTTTTAAAGGGGGGGTTTTGGGATATTGGCATTTTGGGGGACTTGTAAACTGTTATCGGGCCGCTGCAAAAACAGTGATTATGTATGGCGGGTGAAATTTGAATGATGATGAAAATATTTTCTTTCTTCTTAGGGATTTTCTTTTTTTTTGGGTCATCCTGCCTCGCGGGAGACGGCCCTGTTAAAAAAAAAAAACTATAATGCACACTGATTAATAATTGTGTTGTAAAAAAATTGAACTTACACTGCTGCTTGGTGATATGATACATTATCCATTAGAAATGATGGGGGGTCTGGTGCCCAAGGTTAGTTCATGCACCGACTCATCATCCATAGGAACACTTGTGCAGAACCTGAAGATGATCAAAGACTTTAGAAAGCCATAACCAAATGCATCATAAAAACCTGAGAACAAATCACAATATCATGACTAGAACAACAAAAGCTAAAGGGGGGTAGGGGGTTTCAGTGGGAAGAAATAAATGGGATTAGGTCAGGGGTTTCAAATGAGTTAGAGCAAAGAAGGAGGGCAATAATGTTGAATAATAAGTTATGGCAGGTAAGAGGGAATATAAATGTATAAATTCAAAGGTTATGTGGGAAAAATAAAGGTTGGAGGGAAAAAGTGGGTTATAGTAAGTGTTTATACCTGGAAAGAAAGTGTAGAGGAGAGAGAGATTTTGGGGAAATGTTGGTGAGTGTGTGGGGAGTTTTGAACCAAGTAAAGAGTAATTGTGGTTGGGATCTTAATGCTAAAGTGGGTAAAAATGTTGGGGAGGGAGTAGAGGTTTTTTGGGGGTGCCGGGGGGTAAATGAAATGGGGCCGAATTGAGCTATTTTAAAAAAGGGGTTTGGTAATAAGTAAAAATATTTTATAAAAAAAGAGGATAAATAAATATCAAGGATGATATGCACAAAAGGAAAGTAGTTTGTTGGTTATGTATTGGTGGAAAAAAGGTTGAGGGGTAGGCTTCAGGATGTACATGTTTATAGGGGGGGCAACAGATATATGGATCATTATTTTTTGTAGCTACAGTTGAAAAAAGGTAGATGGGAAAAAAAAGAAAATGGGCACAATAAGAGGGGGAAAAAGTGTATAAACAAGGGGGGAGGAAGTTGGGTGAATATAAGAACTATTGGCAAAAGGGTGGAGTAAAATTGAGTAGTTTAAGAGAGTTGGATTTTTAAAAAAGGAAAAGAATGTGGGGCGGGTTTGTGGCTATGGAGGGGGGGTCAGGGGGAAAGGGGGTGAGTGGTGGAGTGAAGAAAAAAGGGTGTGATAAAAAAAAAAAGGTAGCTTATGAGGGGTTTTTTAAAAAACAGAATTTTAATAGAAGAGCAAATATGATAAAAAAAAGGTGAAGAGAGGGTGGGGGAAGTGCAAAAGAAGAGCAGATGAAAAATGGAAAGGTTTGTCAAAAATTTGCTGAAAACAAGAAAAATTTGGAGTGAGATAAAAAAGGTAAGAAAGCCTAGGAAAGAATGGATTTGTCAGTTAAAAACAGGTGGGGAGTTAGTAGATGGGGAGCTGGGGTATTGGGTGATGGGGAATATTTTAGGAATTTTTTAAATGTGATAAAAAAAAGGGGGCGGTAATTTCATGTACTGGCCAGGGGAAAACATGTTTAGGAGGAATAGGCAGCATGTGAGTGTGGGGAGGTGGGGAGGCATTACGTAGAATGAAAGGGGGTAAGCAGCTGGAACGTGGACTCATGACAAAATGTTAAGCAGGGATATAGTGCTGAAGTGGTTGGTATTTTTGTTTTAAATGTATGAAAGAAAAGGTACCTGGGGTTGGCAGAAGCATGTATGTTCCTTTATAAAAGGGGAAGGGGGAAAAAAAGTGAAAAAATTATGGGGGGAATAAGTTTCGGTTCTAGGTAGTAGGTTGGTAGCAGCAACCGCCCGGGGAATACATCCTCCCAAAATAGTGTAAAAAAGCCAGTATTTTTTTTTACATGATGGTGGATTGCGGGTGTTTTTTTTCTGTCTCATAAACATGCAAGATTTCAGGTATGTCTTGTTTTTTACACACTTGGTCACACTAAAATTCATGTACAAGCATATGTATATACACACCCCCCCTCTGGTTTTTCTTCTTTTTTTCACTATCTTGTTCTTATTTCCTCTTATCTCCAGGGGGAAATAACAAAATTCTTCCCCCGGGCCATGGTGTGTAGGCGACAAAAATCCCGGGTGGGGGCTAGAAACCCCCTTTCCCCCTGTATATATTACTAAATGAAAAAGGAGAAACTTTCTTTTTTTCTTTTACCCTTTTCGGGGGGAAACAAACTTTTGGAAAAAGAATTTTACTGAGATACTAGGTAAAGTTTGGCAGGGTTTTTTTGAAAGAATTAAGGTAAGACAGGAGTAGGATTGCAGATGAGCAAGGAGGTTTTAAGGGGTAGGGGGTTTTAGATCAAGTGTTTACATGGCATATATGTGAACAGTTTTAGATAAAGGTAGAAGTTTCTTTTTATGGTTTTGAAAAGGCATATGATAGAGTGGATAGGGGGGCAATGTGGCAAATGTTGCAAGTGTATGGAATAGGTAGTAAGTTACTGAAGGCTGTAAAGAGTTTTTTTGAGGGTAGTGAGGCTCAGGTTGGGGGGTGTAGGGAGAGGGGGAAATTTCTTCCCGGTAAAGTAGGTCTTAGACAGGGATGTGTAATGTCACCATGGTTTTCTTAATATATTTATGATGGGGTTTTGAATAAAACTGGGTTTGGGGGGAGGGGGGGGGATTAAATTAGGGGAAATTTAAAAGCAAAATGGGGGTTGACACAGTTACCTTTTCTTGATACTGTGCTTATGGGGGAAATTTTAAAAAAAAGTTGAAAGGTTATGGACGAGTTTGGGAGGGTGAAGGTAGAAAGTTGAAAGTGAACATGATAAGAGTAAAGGGGATGAGGGATCAAACGATTTAAATAAAAAAAAATTGATATACTTGGAGAGGGATTATGGAAGAAGTAAATGTTTTCAATTTTGGGAGTTGGTGCAGGGGTGGGTTTATGAAGGATGAGGTTAACCTTTAAAAGATGAAGAAAAAAAAGGGGGTGGTGCATTGAGGTATCTGTGGGGACAAAAAAGTTTCCATGGAGGCAAAAGGGGAAGGTGAAAAATATGGGAAACACTCTTATATGGGGTGAAGCATGGGTTCAAATGCTGCGCGAGGAGGAGGCTGGAGGCAGTGGAGATGTCCTGTCTAAGGGCAATGTGGTTAAATACTATTTTCAGAAAATTGAATGGAAATTGGAGGGTGTGGGTTACAAAAATATTTGTCAGAGGGCTGAAGAGGGGTTGTTGAGGTGGTTTGGTCATTTAGAAGAATGGATCAAAAAATACTTGGAGCGTTTAAAACTGTAGGGGGAAAGGGAAAGGGGGGGTAGGGGTGCCTAGAAAGGTTTGGGGGGAGGGTAAAAGGGTGTTTTTGGGGGAGGGGGGTTGGACTTCCCAAAACATGTGTGGGGTGTTAATAGGAGTGAATGGAGCGAAGGTTTTTGGGGCCTGGATCTGTTGGAGTGTGAGCAGGGTAACATTTTTTGAAGGGGTTTAGGGGAAACCCGTTAATTGTTTTGTTGGGCTTGAGTCCTGGGAAAAGGGGGTACAATGCCTGCACTTTAAAAGGAGGGGTCTAGAATGAAACTGGGGGGGACTATTCTCAGCTGTCGTTCTGGGGCCTCTGCAAAGACAGTGATTATGTATGAGTGTGGTGGTGTTGAATGATGTAAAAATTTTTGGGGGATTTTCTTTTTTTGGTCACCTGCCGGTGGGAGCGGCCGACTTGTTGAAAAAAAAAATATATATATATATATTATAAAAAATAGTAATAAAAATTTTTTTTTTGGGTTTTAAAAATTTTATAAGATACTAATATTTGTGTGATTATTGTTTTTGCATACAACGAGTGTTTTATATACATTCCCCCTTTTGGTCTCCAAACCCCTAAGTTTGTAAAAAAAAAAAATATGAAAAAAAAAAAAACCTCGAAAGGAAATAAACCAAAGTTTACAGGATGAGGCACCCGCTGTTGCCATCGCGGCTCATTTTTTGAAACTTTACGCCCCTTTTCTCGGTAAGTACCGATCGCAAAATTTTTGGGGGGGTTTAAAAAATCAGAAAAAAAAAACTTTTATAAGAAAATATTTTTTTTTTTTTTTGAATATTTCCCCACATAGAAAACATTTCAAAAGGGGGCTCCAACAGTCAAGGGGTTGTGTAGTAAACATATCAGTTAAAAGTGGTAATACACTATCAGATAACTACCACAAAATTGATGGCATAAACTGGGAGGAGTTTAAAAAGGGTATGAAAGGGGGAAATTTAAAAAGTTAATATGACAAGTAAGCTGATGAGAGTAAAAAAAAGTCTAGGCAATGAAGTGTGGATGTCAGATTGGAATGGGGGAGATTGAGGAAGTGAATGAAGTTAGATAAATGGTGTGGACTTTCACTATATGGGTCTATAAAGGGTGACCCACAGAATAGGGGGGAAAAAAAAAGATGGGGGATGTTGCAACATCTGTACAAAGAAGAAGTTTTCTGGTTGCAAAAATGGAATTTTCAGAGTATAGTGGTCCCAATTTTTTTATATGGTTGTGATGCATGTGTTTTCATTGAAACAAACGGGGGGTGTGGACATGACATCTTTAGAAAAAAGTGTGGTATGAATATCATGCTTAAATTTGTAGTGAGTGTAAAAATTTGGGGAGATGGGTGGGGTTACTATTTTTTCCCAAAAGGCTGGGGTGTTGTTAAGGTGGTCTGGACTTTTAAAGAGGGAAAATAGAATGCCCAAAAGAGGGTGTATAAATCTGGGGTGGAAGAAAGGAGGGATTGGGGTCATCCCAGAAAGGTTAAAATGGGGGGAAAGAGGTTTTGGTGCTAGGGATCTGAGGATCCAGCAGGCTTTTGTGAGCATTTAGCAAGGAATGGAATGAGTGTCTTTTAGGCTTGACATGCTGCTAAAGGTGAGCAATAACATTTATGAAGGGGCCAAAGGGAAAAAGGTTAGCCAAGTCCGGAGGTTGGAAGTACAAATTTCCTCTGAAGGAGGGTGGGAAATGGGAAGTACAATTGTCTAGACTCTGAAGGAGGGGGGGAGGGGGGGAAGTAAAACTGCCTGGGGAAGGAGGGTGGAGGGGGAAGTAAAACTGCCCAGACTCTGAAGGAAGGGTGAGGGTTACAGTTTGAAGAATCATTTGAAGGAGATGTCTGCATACTTCAAAAACAGCTTTGCATGAGCAATGGTGAATGTTTCCTTTTTTTTTTTTGGCCACCCCAATTTTTTTTGGATGGTGGTGTTAAAAAATGGGTTTCACTATCAAACAGCATATATATACAGTTAATGACAGTGTATACAGCATAATTAATTTAAAAGAGCACTGATACAGTAAAGACAACAATTCTTCCTTTTTATTTCAATGTGGGGTTTCATAAGGGGGGTACCTGAACTTATACTCCTTCAATAGGTTCAAAAAAGAGCCCACCCTTTCATAACGGTGCAAAACTACCACGGCTTTATTTTCTTCATCGCGTGCCCTTTTGTATCTGAAAAAAACTGAACTGAAAAATTATCCCTTAAATTTTTTTTTAAACCCCAAAATAAATTTTAAAATCTGCAGAAACTGACACTGGTTGTGAATTTGTTATAAAATTTTTTTTGGAATATCCCCAAAAAACCCAAAAAGCCAACAATTGATGAAGTGACACTTGTGAAACACTTGGGTATATTTACTGTGGAAGGTTTACCAACCACTGGCTTCCCTTTGTCTAGTAAAAGTTGAATAGGAAGATCGAAGGAGTTTGAGGTAATCAAGTCTCATAACACCTGCTTCTTTTGTTACCTACGTTTGATATCTGGGTTATTATTGTGGTGTATTTAAAGAACCCAAATAAGAACACAATGGAAATAAGCCACACTGTTTAGCATTCTTGGATTATTCTGGGTTATTAACCTTTTGTGGTTATAATCCAAAAAGTCTTATTATTCTCATTCTTCTATCCCAGAACCATTATCATTTTTCTATCCCAGACCATTTTCTTTTTCTATCCCAGAACCATTATTCTCATTATTCTATCCCAAATTATTCTCATTCTTTTATCCCCGAACCATTATTCTCATTCTTCATCCCAGACCACCCTCGACTCTAATGCAACAGAAATCTTTCTCATTTATTTTCAACAATTAATACCATATAAAGTAACATTTTGTATGTTATTGAAAAACCCCCAGATACCCTTACTATTTCATTAAATTTGGTGGGGAAATGTTCTGCCTATAAAAGGAATTTGGAAACAAAAACTCCCAAACTGCATCTGCCTTGGAAAGACGTATATTAATGATGGGGAAATGTTTTTTTTTAAGTCATCCCGCTCCCTGGGAGAGGAGATTTAAAAAAAAAAAAAAAATTTTTAAAAATTGTTAAAATTTAAAAATAAAAAATTTTTTAAAATAACGAAAAAACCATATCATTGAAAATTCTCTACAAGTAAGATTGAAATTTAGCAAAAGTGACAACACCCAAACCTTTCCACTTAAAAAATGTAACATATTAAAATCCCAGGATAACAATGACAGCAGCAAGCACAATGAGAGCCCCCGGAAACCTTCAAGTGTATTGCTTTAAAAGGGGGATCAGGAGCTTCAGATACCTGAAAAAAAACTTGAAAGGACACTTGCCGCCATACTCCATATCATACAAAAGAAAAAAAACTATTAATCTTTTAAATTTTTGTTATTTTGTCCCCAATATTTAAATAAGTTTTTTGGGGTATAAAATAATGGGTGTATGTGCATGCAATCTTTTTTTTTGATTAAGTCACAGTGTAAATCTTCAATGTCTGTTTACCTTGACTGTGAATGAAAAGCTGATTAATATCTAACCTACTAAGGTCCCCAAAGGGGCACTTCCCCGACACATACTGTAAAATAAAATAGGCCAAAAAGGACACTTCCAAGACACATCATAAAACTGTACACAACAGGCCCCGGACACTTCAAGACACATCATAATACTGTATACAAGGCAGGAAACAGGACACTTCCAAAATCATCTAATACTGTACACTAAAGGGAGCCAAACAGGACACTTCAAGAAAATCAAAAACTGTACACCAAAGGGAGACCAAACAGGACACTTCCAAGACACATCAAATATTGTACACTAAGGTAGACCAAACAGGCACTTCCCAAAACACATCTAATACTGACACTAAGGCAGGCCAAACAGAACACTTCAAACACATCATAATACTGTTTTCTCATGTGCTGACAAACATAACCCTAATACATATTTACTGAAACTGAAGAGTTAAGAATAAAAATCTCAGTTTTTAAAAAATTTAAAGGGAGAAAAGAAAAATCTACCCCCCGGGTTTATCTTAAAAATGGAATGTCTTCAAATGCTGTAGCTAGAATATTCATAATTTATATTTTTTGAGTTATGTTGATGGTCTAAGGGTCACTGTTTTGGTTTTTTTCCCATATCACTTTGGGGGTACTGGTCTGTTCATATGGCCTTTACTTCATCTATGCAAACTGTGACTGCAGAAACAAAGTTTTTCCATGTTTGTGAAATCCCCTCACTAGATATTGATTATAGTATTATTATTATAATCAATCAAAAAGAGCTAAACCTAAAAGGGGTCATGGTTTTATTATATTATCATATATTAGTATAGCTTACAAAAAAGAAGAAGAAAAAACGTCAAAGTGGGATTTTGAATGTGCGTGGATGTTGTGGGGGAATTAAGAAAGAGATGATTGTAGATGAGAATGAAAAGAAGCGGGATGTCCTGGTTTTAAATGAGACAAAGCTGAAGGGGGTAGGAGAGTTTCAGGGGGGAGAAATAAATGGGATTAGATCGGGGGTTTCAAATAGAGTTAGAGCTAAAAAAAGGGGGCAATAATGTTGAATAACCCCAGTTATGGCAGGTAAAAAAAGGAATATAAATGTAAAAACCAAGGATTATGTGGAGTAAAAAAAAGGGTTTGGGATGTGAAAAGTGGGTTATAGGTGTTTATGCACCTGGAAAGAGAGAAGTGTAGAAGAGAGAAAAATTTTGGGAAATGTTGGGAGGTGGGGGGAGTTTTGAACCAAGTGAGAGAGTAATTGTGGTTGGGGATCTTAATGCAAAAATTGGGTAAAAATGTTGTGGATGGAGTAGTAGGAAAATTTTGGGGGGTGCCGGGGGTAAATGTAAATGGGAGCCAAATTGAGCTATGTGTTAAAAAGGGGGTTTTTGGAATAAGTAATACATATTTTTAAAAGGAGGATAAATAAATATACAAGGTTTTATATACACGAAAGGAAAGTAGTTTGTTGGATTATGTATTTGGGAAAAAAGGTTGATAAAGTAGGCTTCAGGATGTAAAATTTTATAGAGGGGCAACGGATATATCAGATCATTATTTGGTTGTAGCTACAGTTAGAGTAAAAGGTAGATGGGAAAAAAGGAAAATGGCAACAGCAAGTAAGAGAGAGGAAAAGTGTATAAACTGGGGGAGGAGGAAGTTAGGGTGAAAATTATAAGCAACTTTTTGGAAAGGTGGGGCTAGTGCAAGTAGGAGTAGTGGGGGGTTGAAGAGAGTTGGGATATTTTTAAAAATGCAGTAGGGGGAATGTGGGGCAGAAGTTTGTGGTTATAGGAGGGTGGGTGCAGGGGGAAAAGAAAATTAGTGGTGGAATGAAGAAGTAAAAGGTGTGATAAAAGAAAAAAGGTAGCTTATGAGAGGTTTTTACAAACAGAAGTGTTAGTAGAAGAGCAGAGTATATGGAGAGTAAAAAAAAGGTGAAGAGAGTGGTGAGGGGGTGCAAAAAAGAGCCAATGAAAGAATGGGAGAGGATCTGTCAAGAAATTTTGCTGAAAAAAAAAAAAATTTTGGGGGAGATAAACAAGGTAAGAAAGTTTGGGGAAACAAAATGGATTTGTCATTTAAAAAACAGAGTGGGGGAGTTAGTAGATGGGGAGCTGGGGGAATTGGGTAGAGGGCGGAATATTTTGAGGAATTTTTAAATGTCGATGAAAAGAGGGGGGCGATAATTTCATGAAATTGGCCCCGGGAGGTACAACACGTTTAGGAGTGAAAAAAGAGCAGGATGTGGGTGGGGGGGAGGTGCGTGGGGCATTACGTGGGAATAAAAGGGGGTAAAGCAGCTGGGAAATTTTGGGGAAACATGACAGAAATGTTAAAAGCAGGGGGGGTATAGTGCTGGGGTGGTTGGTATTTTTGTTTAATAAATGTATGAAAGAGGGGAAGGCACCCAGGGATTGGCAGCGAGCATGATAGTTCCTTTATATAAAGGGGAAGGGGGGTAAAAAAAGGGGTAAAAAATTTTAGGGAATAAGTTTACTTTAGTATACCAGGTAAAGTGTATGGCAGGGTTATTATTGAAAGAATTAGAGGTAAAAAAGTAGGATTGCAGATGAGCAAGGAGGCTTTAGGGGTGGGTAGGGATGTGTAGATTAAAATGTTTACAGTGAAGCATATATGTGAACAATATTTAGATAAAGGTAGAGAAGTTTTTTTTGCATTTATGGATTTAGAAAAGGCATATGATAGAGTGGATAGGGGGGGCAATGTGGCAAATGTTGCAAGTGTATGGAATAGGTAGTAAGTTACTGAAGGCTGTAAAGAGTTTTTTTGGGGGATAGTGAGGCTCAGGTTAGGGTGTGTAGGAGGGGGGGGATTACTTCCCCGGGAAAAATGGTCTTAGACAGGGTTTTGTAATGTCACCATGGTTGTTTAATTTTATTTATAGATGGGGTTGTAAAAAAGAAAAGCTAGGGTGTTGGGGAGGGGGTGGGATTAAATTATGGAGAATTAAATGCAAAAAGGGAGTTGACACAGTTACTTTTTTTTCTGATGATACTGTGCTTTTGGGGGATTCTAAAGAAAAGTTGCAAAGGTTAGTGGGCGAGTTTGGGAGGTGTGTAAAAGGGGAAAAATTTAAAAATAAATGATAAATAAATTTATAGGGGGATCAAACAATTTTAAAAAAAGAAAAATTAATCACATTGGAGGGATTAAGGAAAAAAAGTAAATGTTTTCAGATATTTGGGAGTTGATTTTCAGCAGATGGGTTTTTTGAAGGATAGGGGTTTAAACCCTAGAATTGATGAAGGAAAAAAAGGGGAGTGGTAAAAATTTAGGTATCTGTGGAGACAAAAACGTTATCCATGGAGGGAAAAAAGGGAATGTACGAAAGTATAGTGGTACCAACACTCTTATATGGGTGTGAAGCATGGGTTGCAAATGCTGCAGCGAGGAGGAGGCTGGGCAGTGGGATGTCCCGTCTAAGGGCAATTTTGGTGTAAATATTATGCAGAAAATTCGGGAAAGTGGAAATTAGGAGAAGGTTTGGAGTTACTAAAAGTATTTGTCAGAGGGCTGAAGAGGGGTTGTTGAGGTGGTTTGGTCATTTAGAGAGAATGGATCAAAATAGAATGACCCGGAGAGCGTATAAACTGTAGGGGGAAAGGGAAAGGGGGGGTAGGGGGCGTCCTAGAAAAGGTTGGAGGGAAGGGGGAAAGGAGGTTTTGTGGGCGAGGGGGTTGGACTTCCAGCAAAACATGTGTGAGCGTGTTAGATAGGAGTGAATGGAGACCCAATGGTTTTTTGGGGCATGACGATCTGTTATGGGAAATAACATTGTGTGAAGGGATTCAGGGAAACCAGTTAATTGATTTAGTTGGACTTGAGTCCTGGAAATGGGGAAAAAAAAATGCCTGCACTTTAAAGGAGGGGTCTGAGATAGTGACAGCTGGGGGGGAACTTTTCTCAGCTGTAGTATCTGAGCTCCTCTGCAAAGACAGTGATTATGTATGAGTGTGGTGAAAGTGGAATGAGGGATGAAAGTTTTTTTTTTGGGGATTTTCTTTCTTTGGGTCACCCTGCCTGGGGGAGAGGGCCGACTTGTTAAAAAAAAAAAAAAAAATTCATGAGGGCCCATGGGGAAGTGGAAAAGAATTTTTCCCCCGTAAGCCATGCGTGTCGAAAGGGGCGAAAAATTGGAGCAAGGGGCAAATCATGTTTTTCATATAAATTACTAAAATAAAAAGAAGAAAAACCTTTTTGGGGTTTTTTTTTTTGGGTCCCCCTGCCTTGGTGGGAGATGGCAAGTATGTTAAAATTTAAAAAAAGGTCATGAGGTGGTGTTACTCATTAGCGGGGAACCTACTATGAAACTAATGAAGCTTTAAGCTTCAGGGCCCCTAATCGTGGAGGGGCCCCAGGGCGACTTTAGTCCACTTTTTAAAAATTTTTTTTTACTGTATGAGAAGAGTTTTTAAAAATAATAATATTAATAATATAGTGTAATTAAACAAAATAATAGTTAAAATAAAATTCAAAAGGTTATTAGTATCATGTAGGCTACCCGCTGCCAGTTGCAAAGTCCCCAAAACCAGTTCAAGCTTCGGGGCCCCCAAAAAATGTAGGTCTGCCACTGCTCATTAAGTTATGCAGCATCTGGGGTATGGAAGAGGCAGAGGTAATCAAGTTTATCAAGAACCATTCTTGAGCACCAGCAAAAATGCTGCATGTCTAGTCTTTGGGGGGAAATGCAAAGGGGGAGCCGTGGCAAGTAACATAGTAAACAGTCCAAACAGTTAGAACAAGACCCCCCCCAAATTTTAAACTTAGAAAAAAAAAACAGTTGTAAAATGATACCAAAAACAATGTCTTTACAAACAGTGATAAAGACTGGGAAAAACCCCGTTATAATAACTGGGGAAACACTAAACTCATATTAGTCATGCAGCTCATGAGGAAAGTGAGGCAATTAGGGTTTTTATCCAAAATAAAGGTAGAAGAGATAGGTTTTACCTGTTAAGAGGCAGAGAAGGCAATATGTGCTACGACCATTGGGAAATAAACACAATAACAGGGTCCTTAATCCTTCAGGGTTAAAATGAATGGAAGGAAGGCTTTGTGCTGGTGAAGAGCTCTTTAAACCAAAAAAATTTGAGCAACCCTCCCATTTTGGGTCATACCAGTTTTCCCATCATCTAGGGTCTTTTAAGCCCCACTGGTTTTAATTTCCCCTTCAAAATAATAATAATAATAAAATAAAAAAATAATTAAATAATAATAATAAAAAAAAAAATAATACAAGAAGAAGAATTATAATAATAATAATAATCTGCTACTTTAACTACAAAAAAAATGAAACAAAATTTCCTCCACATACACAAATACAACACTAACATACAGTCTACTGTAACACTATAAGATGCACTAACCGGCTGTAACTGTAGTATGGGGGATCGACATCTGTTGCTCGGACACCTTCCAGTGCCGCTGTAACATAGAAGAGCAGCGTCTTCCTTTTGCCGCTTCCAAATCTGATCAGCAAATTAAACTTTAATTTTTGTAACATTTAAGCAAGAGCAAAACAAAAAAAAAAAAATCATATTTTAACTCGGTTCAAACTGAAAACGTTCAATGTCAAAGTTGCAGTTCAAAATCCCAGGGCTACTTCAGAGGGTTCCAGCACTTGGAGGAGTCTCTGCATATAATGGGTTGTGCATGTAAGGACTGTGCAAATAATGGGATTGTGCATATAATGGTACTGGTGATGGTGAAAATGTTTCTTCTTTTTTGGGGCACCCTGCCCCCCAGTGGAAGATGGCCAGTGTGTTAGAAATTTTTTTGTTTGTCTGCAGAGTCCGGGCCATCTTTACCTTCAGCACTCCTTCCTTCAAAACCCTGCTGGTACAACTCTTCCTTTTTATCCTCCCTTCAAAGTGCCCTTTCTTCTTTTGCACCCTTCAAGGGGAAAGGGGTGACTTGATGCAGTCAAGGGCTCTTGTGGAGCCACATTTCCTTCCTTGATGAAACCAAATTCCTCCCCCTTTCCCCCGGTGCTATATGACCCCTTGGGTTTGAGCTTCCCCCTAAATATATAGTAATATATCTCACTGGTAATCTTTCCTTCCCTTTACACTAGTTCATCATTCCACTATTTTATACTACTATTCCCTCCCCTGCCTATTCTCCCCTCCTCTTTGTTTCCCATCCTCTCTTCTGAAATCCTGCCCCCAAACTCCCCTACCCCCACCCAAAATAATACCCCTCCCCATCACTGATCAGTGTTCATGACACTCAAAAGCAGGGGTCCCCCAAAATTGGCCCTTCTAGGAAATGGATGTGACCCCCACATGAAATTATGAAATTACTTCTTTGGGGTTTCCCCACTGCCCGTGTCAACAAAACTGTGCAGCCCCCATCCCCTTTGAATCCATTTGGGGAAGGGGAGGACCCTGCGTAATGTAAAAAGGGCCCCCTTTAAACCCGGTTAGGTTCCAGGCTTCGGAAAGCAGAATGTTTTTTTATTTATAAATGCAAAATATACATGGTACTGAGGGAAACCCCCCCCTACCCAATTTTGTAAGTGTATTATTGTAAATGCTTTTTAATGTATTTTTGGGGTCTGAACGGCTAATCAATTACATTATTCCTTTGGGGAAAAAATTCGTT
>WNWK01015428.1:0-47915 GCA_009830355.1 Cherax destructor | reverse complement strand
GCCCCAGGACAGATGTTGGGTCACGTGGGGTGCTGTCTATCTCAGCACGTCTTGCTCGAGTGGAGTCTGGTCTGGGAAGGAAGAACTGGTGCCCTTTCCCGCTTAGATTCAAGGGTAGCACTGCCAGTTCTCGTTAGCTAACATAATCTAATGTCTGTCTATTCAGGTCTATAACTACCTATATTAGGGTGCTAGAGCTACACTATTAATACCTAACGTTGCCTTAATAATCCTACTGTTAGACTATAGCTGTACAAACTTACCTAGGTGTTCCTAGGTGGATAAATCTATCAATCAAATATATACACAATAGTCACCGTCATCAGCTGGAGTGTGCATATGTTTTGTTGGGTGTGTGGGTTTATAAACTCCGAGGGCCGATCCTCGGTGTGTAAGGCTCCTGACGGCTCCCTTACCCTGTGGAACCTTTAGTGACTAAAAAAGTTTCCACAACATGATACATAGGTATTAATGAAATGTACATGCCAAAAGCCCCTAATATGCTGTGCATTGCAGGCATTTCGGGCAAATTAGGTCATTGTCCCAGAATGTGACCCACACCAGTCGACTAACACCCAGGTACCCATTTTACTGATGGGGAAGATAGACAACAGGTGTAAAGAAACACGCCCAATGTCTCTACCCTGGCTGGGAATCGAACCCAGGCCCTCGCCGTGTGGAGCGAGAGCTTAAGCCACCAGGCCACCAGAGCCCTATAAAGAATATATACTAGGAATTAGGTAAAAAGAGTTATTTACATTTACATGTATGTGCGCCAGCCTTCGTCGGGTGTGGACGTCTCTCTCTCTCGCCTGAGTATCGGTGATTAGTAAGTAAGTAAGTAAGTAAGTTTATTCAGGTATACACAAATACATTTACATACATTATCATACATAGCAGCATATGTGTAGAGAACCTAGGATAACCCAAAAAAGTCAGACAGAGTGACTTATTTCCATTCCGTTCTCTCTGGGACACTTGTCCTCATCTATTTTGCCCGCCGGGCACTACAGGAGGGGCACCTGTTCGTCAGCTTAATTTAAGCCAGCTCCATTTTTTCCGCAATCGGAAAATTCTTTAACGGTCTTTGGTGGGAAGCCGGTTACTGAACTCAAGTGGGGGTGTGGGCGTCCCGGTCTACTGGGGCTTGGAAAGGGGGTCCACCGGATCTAATTGGAAACTTCAAGTTTCTATCTCTATTTACAAAGGAACTTTTGTTCCTTTTCTTTCATCGCCCAGCTTTGGGCAACAAATCTTTCCCGGTGGTCTGGTGGCTAGAGCTCTCGCTTCACACACGGAGGGCCCGGGTTCAATTCCCGGCGGGTGGAAACATTTCGACGTGTTTCCTTACACCTGTTGTCATGTTCACCTAGCAGCAAATAGGTACCTGGGTGTTAGTCGACTGGTGTGGGTCGCATCCTGGGGGACAAGATTAAGGACCCCAATGGAAATAAGACAGACAGTCCTCGATGACGCACTGACTTTCTTGGGTTATCCTGGGTGGCTAACCCTCCGGGGTTAAAAATCCGAAGAAATCTTAACATCGGGAAGTCGGGCTTGATACGGCTTATGCTATCAGTGGCCCTGATAAACCCAACAAAGAAAAGAAAGAAAAAAGTTTATTTAGGTATACGGACTTCTGCGCCAGCCTTCGTCGGGTGTGGACGTCTCTCTCTCGCCTGAGTATCAGTGACAAATTTCCCCCGTTCTCTCTGGGACGCTTGTCCTCATCTATTTTGCCCGCCGGGCACTCTACATGAGGGGCACCTGTTCATCGGCTTACTTTTAGCCAGCTCCAATTTTTCCGCTCTGCAGATAATTCTTTAACGGTCTATCGTGGGAAGTCGGTACTCAGGTGGGGGTGTGGGGGTCCCGCTTTGCTGGGTCTTGGCAAGGAGGTCCACCGGACCTAATCGGAAACTTTCAAGTTTCTGTCTCTATTTCCAGGGGAACTTTTGTTCCTTTCCTTTCAAATCTTTCAAATCGTTCAAATCTTTTCAAATCTTTCAAATCTTCCTCGTACCATCGAGAAATCGGGCTCCATACGGCTTATGCTGTCAGTGGCCCTGATAACCCCAACAAAGAAGAAGAAGATTTAGGTATACATAATAATAATTAATAATAATAATAATTTATAATAATAATAATAATAATAATAATAATTTTATTATTTCAATGCATGTTACAAGTGTACAATGTTATTGGTAGTTACATAGATTACGGCTTAGGCTGTCAGTGGCCCAATAAAACCCCAACGAAGAAGAAGAAGTTACATAGATTATCATACATAGCAGCATATGTGTAGAAAACCTAGGATAACCCAAAAAAGTCAGACAAAGTGACTTATTTCCACTGGGGTCCTTTTAATGCCTTATTAAATTTAACACATATCTAACAAATAACAAAACGGGATCCTCTCCAAGATACGTTACTACATACCACAATCAGCCCTACTTACACTACTATTCACTCATCTATCCCTACCTCACCTATGCTATTTGTGCCTGGGGATCAACAGTAGCAACTCACCTAAAGCCAATAATCCAACAAAAAGCTGCAGTAAGAATTATCATGCAATCCAATGCAAGGCAACCCCCCACCCCCATACTCTTCAAAAGACCTAAACCTACTCATTGTACAGAACATTCACACCTACTATTGTGCAACCTACATTTACAGAACCATAAATTCTAATATTAACCCTGAACTAAAACACTTTCTTGATAGTTGCAACAGGATCCATAGACACAATACCAGACACAAAAATCTCTTATGACATTTCCCGTGTCTGGCTAAACCTCTACAAAAATTCAATCTGCATAAAAGGGCCTAAAATCTGGAACTCCCTGCTTGAAAACTCTAGAACTGCAGACTCGACCACCATTTTCAAAACTACTGTTAAAAAACATTTCATCTCCCTAACACACTTCATCATCAGCTAACCGAATGAAAACCACCTAATTCTCTTTTTTGTATCATGAACACATCTACAACAGTAGTCTTACTCTCATTATCGTTAACTCTCACCTAATTTACACTTACACTCACCCAAATGACTGTAAACATAAAATTCCTAATATAGTTATTGCCTATTAAATCTAAAGTTAGTCCTAAGTTAGCCTAAGATACTCTTCCAGTATATGAGCTTTAATAGAAACAGTGTATCATACCAAGACAAATCCAAACCCATTACTTTACTAAATCTACCATTTATAATATTATTAAGAACATAAGAAAGAAGGAACACTGCAGCAGGCCTACTGGCCCATGCGAGGCAAGTCCAAGTCTCCAACTGGCTTAAGTCAATGCCCCGACCCAGCCAGGTCAGGTTACATTCACTTAAGGAAGGAGCACGGCATCTGACCTATTAGCACAATCTAGTCAGGACCAACTCACACCCACCCGCACCTACTCATGTATATATCTAACCTATTTTTAAAACTACACAACGTCCCAGCCCATATGACAGTACTCGGGAGTTTGTTCCACTCATCCACAACTCTATTACCAAACCAGTGCTTTCCTATATCCTTCCTGAATCTGAACTTTTCCAACTTGAAACCATTGCTGCGAGTCCTGTCTTGGCTGGATATTTTCAGCACGCTATTTACATCTCCTTTATTTATTCCTGTTTTCCATTTATACATCTCAATCATATCCCCCTAATTCTACGCCTTTCTAGAGAGTGCAGATTCAAGGCCCTCAGTCTATCCTCATAGGGAAGATTTCTGATACATGGGATCAACTTTGTCATCCTCCTCTGTACGTTTTCCAGTGCATTTATATCCATTCTGTAATACGGTGACCAGAACTGTGCAGCATAATCTAAATGAGGCCTAACCAAAGATATATAGAGTTGAAGAACAACCTGAGGACTTCTATTATTTATACGTACTTCTTGATATGAAGCCAAGGATTCTGTTAGCTTTATTGCGAACACTTATGCACTGTTGTCTTAGTTTCAGATTACTACTAACCAGAACTCCTAAATCCTTCTCGCAATCACAAGTATTAAGATCTACATTATTCAGTTTATATGTGGCATGGTTATTGTCCTTCATTTGTCTACATTAAACTGCATCTGCCACTTCTCCGACCACTGCATCAGTTTATTTAAATCATCCTGGAGTGCTCTAATGTCCTTATTAGAATGAATTGGACGGCCTATTTTGGTGTCATCAGCAAATTTGCTTATGTTGCTATTTATTCTCTCATCTATGTCATTTATGTAAATTGTAAACAACAGAGGGCCCAAAACTGACCCCTGTGGAACACCGCTTGAGACGTGCCCCCAGTCTGATTTCTCTCCATTTATGCAAACTCTCTGTTGCCTATTTGTCAACCATGCCTCTACCTAGGAAAAAGTTTCTCCTATTCCGTGTGCCTTATCGAAAGCCTTACTGAAGTCCATTTACACAATATCATATTCATTACCATAATCTACCTCCTCAAACACCTTAGTGAAAAAAAAGTTAGTAAATTCGTAAGACAGGAATGCCCCTTATTAAAACCGTGTTGAGATTCATTAATCAATTTATGCTTTTCAAGATGGCTACGAATTGCCTCGGCAATTATTGATTCCATAAATTTACCAACTATGGAGGTAAGGCTTATTGTTCTATAGTTCGAAGCTAAGGACCTGTCACCTGCCTTGTAAATAGGTATTACATTTGCCCTTTTCCACTTGTCTGGCACTATGCCAGTTTGTAGTGATATATTGAAAAGATTTGCCAAAGGTTTGCTAAGTTCCTCTTTACATTCCTTTGAAACTCTTGCAAACAGTTCATCAGGGCCTGGGGATTTGTTAGGTTTTAATTTCTCTATTTGTCTGAGGACCATGTCACTAGTTACTCCAATCGAGCATAGTCTATTATCTTCCTGTTCTACATAATTTATTATTTCTGGAATTCCGCTAGTATCTTCCTGAGTAAAAACTGAGAGGAAGTAAGTATTGAAAATTTCACACATATCTTTATCACTGTCCATGATCTATCCTGAATTACTCTTAAGTGGGCCTATCTTGTCCCTAATCTTACTTCTGTATACCTGAAAGAACCCTTTTGGGTTAGTCTTCGAATCCCTTGTGACCTTAGCCTCATAATCCTTTTTTGCTTTTCTTATTCCTTTTTTTATTTCTCTCTTTAATTGAAAATATTGATTTCTTATCTGTTCATCCCCTCTTTTGATACGCCTATATATGCCTCTCTTTTGACCAATGAGATGTTTTAATCTATTGTTCATCCATTTAGGATCATTTTTGTTAGATCTAATTTCCCTACTCAGAACAAAAGTTGTCTGGGCAGCTAGAACTAGAACTCATATTGGCAACCAAAACCACCTACCTGACCCATAGTCAGGTCATCCCAATTTAGCCTACCTAGGTAATTTCTCAGCCCCATGAAGTCGGCTAAGCGAAAGTCTGGAACAGGGACTTGATTGCAGTTACCTGGGTAATTCCATGATACAGTGGACCGCCGCCTAACGAGCAAAATTCATTCCAGAAGTCTGCTCAAGTGCCATTACCGAACGAATTTACTTCCTTAACAGTCTTGGGCCCCGGACACTTATGGTGTTGTCTCTCAGTGTACTCGTGGCGCCCCTGCTTTTCATCAGGGGAATGTTGCATCTGCCGAGTCTTTTGCTTTTATAGGGAGTGATTTTCGTGTGCAGGTTTGGTTCCAATCCCTCCAGGATGGGGGGAGTAATAGAATAGAGTAGTTTATTTGGACATGATACAAAGTTGTACAAGGTATTATAGTCGTGGGGTGTACATGCCAAAAGCCCCTTGTATGCAGAGCATTATGGGCAAACTTAAAATTAACTTAAGATTAATTAGTATATAACAGATTAAATGGTAAGATTTACAGTAAACAATTGAGTATTTAATCAATGAAATTTAAACATTACAATTTTGAAGCATTACAGATTTATAATAGAACAAAATAATTAATTTACTGTACGTAGTATTACAATTTGTCAAATCAGATCAAATTGAATCAAGTCAATGTTTTGCAGTCAATTACAGAGAATATATTGTCAGTAGATGAGTTACAATGAGTATAAGAGAATGCTATAAGGTAATGCTGTAAAAACATGGTTTGATAAGGTTGAATTAATTTTACAACTGTGTTATACATTTATGAAATATAAGTTAATAATAATAATAATAATAATAATAATAATAATAATAATAATACAGTGGTACCTCGACTTACGATATTAATTAGTCAGAGAGGGCATATTTTAAGGCGAAACAATCGTTACACGAATCAATTTTCCCCATAAGAAATAATGGAAATAAATTTAATCCGTCCAAGACTTCCAAAAGTAGTTAAATAAAATATTTTTTAGAAATTTTTGACATTAAATAATACAGAATTTAATGAAGAATACCTAAACACACATGTAAATATTGTACAATAACATGTCACTTACATTTATTGAAGAGTTGTTGATGTGTGGAGGACGGGAGGAGGGGAGAAGGTGGAGTAGTATGCTAGTGTTTGGAAGGGGAATCCCCTTCCATTAACACTGCAGGTACCAAGTCCTTTTCTGGGGTTACTTCCCTTTTTCTTTGAATGCCACTAGGACCAGCTTGAGAGTCACTGGACCTCTTTCTAACAATATATTTGTCCAGGGAGCTCTGTGTCTGGCGATTCTTTAACACATCCCTGAAATGACACACCACTGTGTCATTGTACAGGTTGCCAGCACGGCCTGCAACAGCATGGTTAGGGTGATATTCATCCATAAATGCTTGCACATCACTCCATTTGGCACAGATCTCCCTAATCCTTGAAGAAGGCACATTCTTCCATTTTTGTTCCACCTCCTCCTCCTCCTCTGAACCATTGTCCTGACAACTGGTCTCTTGTTCCAGTTGCTGTTGAAGCTCTTGCAGATCTTCAGTGGTTAGCTCTTCCTTGTGCTCCTCCACCAACTGTTCCACATCCTCACCACTCACCTCTAACCCCAAAGACTTGCCCAATTCCACAATTTCTTTCACAACAGGCTCAGGCTCAGGCTCAGGGTTCTGAGGCTCAGCCCCAAAACCTTCAAAATCCCTCTCTAGGACACAGTCTGGCCATAATTTTCTCCAGGCAGAGTTCAAAGTCCTGGTAGTCACTCCTCCCAAGCCTTACCTATAAGGTTTACACAATGCAGCATATGGAAATGTTTTTCCAAAATTCTCTTAGGGTTATATTCATGTCTGTGGTCACATCAAAGCACTTTTGAAACATTGCTTTGGTGTAGAGTTTTTAAAGTTGGAAATGACCTGCTGGTCCATGGGCTGGAGGAGAGGAGTGGTATTAGGGGGCAAGAACTTCACTTTGATGAATTTAAACTCCTCCACAATTTCTCTACCAAGTTTGGAGGATGACAAGGAGCATTGTCCATTATCAGGAGGCACTTAAGTGGCAAATTATTGTCCAATAGATATTTCTTCACACTGGGGCCAAACACGCCATTGAACCAATCTAAGAAAATGTCCTTTGTGACCCATGCCTTTTGTTAGACCTCCACATCACACACAAGTTAGACTTGCTGACACCGCATCTGCCAAACACTCGGGGATTTTCAAAAAGATACACCAGTAAAGGCTTCACTTTGCATTCACCACTGGCATTAGCACAAAGCATCAAAGTTAGCCTGTCTTTCATAGGCTTATGTCCTGGCTGTGCCTTTTCCTCCTGAGTAATGTAGGTCCTGTTGGGCATTTTCTTCCAAAACAGGCCTGTTTCATCACAATTAAACACTTGTTGGGGGAGGAATTGTTCAGCCTCTATGTACTCCTGGAATTCAGGAACATATTTTTCAGCCGCACTTTTGTCACAACTGGCTGCCTCACCATGCCTCACAACACTATGTATGCCACTTCGATTCTTAAATTTGTAAAACTAGCTTCTGCTTGCTTTAAATTCGCTCACTTCATCACTCGTTGCAGGCATTTTCTTACCGAGATCATCATGCAACTGCCTTGCTTTTTCACATATTATTGCCTCTGAAACAGTATCTCCTGCTAACTGTTTCTCGTTGTTCCACACCAACAACAACCTTTCCACATCTTCCAGCACTTGTGGTCTGTGTTTTGTGATCACAGATGAACCTTTTGCAACAACAGCTTCCTTGATTTTACTTGAATTTTTCTTGGCCACAATGGTAGCGATGGTAGAAAAGGGTTTACCATACAGCCTGGCCAGCTGACTGATACGCACTTCACTTTCATATTTTTCTATTATCTCCTTCTTCAGTTCTATCGTACATGTATTTCTGTTCCTCTTTGCCACAGGCTTAGCACTAGGATCTTTCCTTGGACCCATGGTAGCTTATTTAGCAGTTGCATGCACTAAAAACAGTGGAATAATGACAATATACTGGTATGAATGCGTGGGTGTGGGTGGGTGGTCGCTCTCGCTTGTAAACAATAGCACACTGACGCTCCCTGGAGTGCGCGCTCAGCTGGGCGCCAAGCGGACACGTACGGTACGAATGTCGTTACACGAAGCAAACATCGTAAATCGCAATCAAATTTTTTACGTTATAAATATCGGTTATCGAAAATAACGTAAGATGATAGCATCGTAACACGGGGTATGACTGTAATAATAATAATAATAATATCTTTATTTACTACAAGTACATGTACAAGATATAAGGCCTAGCTGACATTAATGACATACATGTACTACTATATAGAAAGCCCCTTGTTATGCTGAACATTTCGGGCAAATTAGGTCAGTGTCCCAGGATGCAACCCACACCAGCCGACTAACACCCAGGTACCCAGGTACCCATTTACTGATGGGTGAACATAGACAACAGGTGTAAAGAAACACGCCCAATGTTTCTACCCTGGCTGGGAATTGAACCCAGACCCTCGCCGTGTGAAGCAAGAGCTTTAGCCACCAGGCCACCAGAGCCCCAACATTTGAATTAGAATAAATATGAGAATTTATTGTTCTGTGGGCATTTATTTATGGGGTTCTGAGGCTAGGGAATTAACACAGTGAGTAATGATGTTTTGAGGCAGTGGAAAGTGATTTGTTAACTTTGTAGGTAAGGTTAAGTACTGTGTATTTAGTTTTGTAGGTAAGGTTAAGTACTTTGTAGTACAGTGGACCCTCGGTTAACGAAAGGCTTAGTTAACAAAAAAATCGGTTACCGAAAGCTTTTTTCGGTATCAGTTACCGAAAAAATCCTCGGTTAGCAAAACGTATTAGACCTGTCCGCCTGCTCAGCGCCTGGCCTGCGCCTGCGCAAGATGCCAGTGAAGCGTTGTTTACCATTGAGAGAACATTACCCAGTGCGCTCTTTCAAACATTCACAATACATTTGGTGTCTTTTTTGGTGGTTTAGTGATTGTCACTGTGAAATAAGTCACCATGGGTCTAAAGAAGCTTCCTAGTGGCACCCCTGTGGTAGCATTCATGCAGGGAGTGTAGCATTCATGCAGGGAGTGTAGCATTCATGCAGGGAGTGTAGCATTCATGCAGGGAGTGTAGCATTCATGCAGGGAGTGTAGCATTCATGCAGGGAGTGTAGCATTCATGCAGGGAGTGTAGCAGGCAAGCAGGGAGTGTAGCATTCATGCAGGGAGTGTAGCATTCATGCAGGGAGTGTAGCAGGCATGCAGGGAGTGTAACAGGCATGCAGGGAGTGTAGCAGGCATGCAGGTAGTGTAGCATTCATGCAGGGAGTGTAGCATTCATGCAGGGAGTGTAGCATTCATGCAGGGAGTGTAGCATTCATGCAGGGAGTGTAGCATTCATGCAGGAAGTGTAGCAGGCATGCAGGGAGTGTAGCATTCATGCAGGGAGTGTAGCAGGCATGCAGGGAGTGTAGCATTCATGCAGGGAGTGTAGCAGGCATGCAGGGAGTGTAGCAGGCATGCAGGGAGTGTAGCAGGCATGCAGGGAGTGTAGCAGGCATGCAGGGAGTGTAGCAGGCATGCAGGGAGTGTAGCAGGCATGCAGGGAGTGTAGCAGGCATGCAGGGAGAGTAGCAGGCATGCCCCTGTAATCCTCCCTATCCTCCAGATGCCTGCAAGTCTCTTCAATAGAGGTAAGTAAATGTTATTTATATTTTATTTTTGGTGAATATTTTTTTGTGGAACAGATTAATTGTATTTACATTATTTCTTATGGGAAATAAGGGTTCAGATTACGAAAGATTCAGATTAAGTAATAGCTCCTGGAACGGATTAATTTCGTTAACCGAGGGTCCACTGTATTTAGTTTTGGTATGGTTAAGTACTATGTATTTAGCTTTGTAGGTAAGGTTAAGTACTATGTATTTAGTTTTGGGTGAGTAAGTGGTTTTTAAGAAGAATCTTGAATTGATGTACAGACAGGGTTTCTTTGGTATTCACAGGTAATGAATTCCAGATTTTTTGGCTTTTTATGTGCATTGAGTTTTTACATATGTAGTGTGAGATAGACCCGGGGAATATCAAAGAGTAATCTGTCTTGTGTTATGGTCGTGTGTCCTGTTAAGGTTTGTAAGGAGAAGTTTGAGTGGACGGTTTATATTTGAGTTTAGTGTTCTATGTATGTAGTAGACACAATAAAAAGTATGGATGTCTTGTACGGTGAGTAAGTTTAGACTTTTGAATGTTGGTGGAGTATGCAGCCTTTTGTTGGGTTATTAAAGGTCTGAGATGATTTATTGTTGTTGAGCCCCATGCACAGAATCCATAGGTGAAATAGGGGTAAATGAGTGAGTGATATAGGGCAAGGACAGCTGATTGTGGAACATAGTACCGTATCTTCAATGGAGATTTTCTTGGAAATTTGTTGTATATATGTGTCTGAAATTTGAGGTTATTGTCAACATGGATTCCTAAGAATTTTCCCTCTGTGAGTTTTGTGACAGGTGATTCGTTTATCATTATGTTAAGTGGAGCATGTGTAGCTGTGTTCCCAAACTGAATTAAATAGGTTTTGTCAATATTGAGAGTAAGCTTGTTAGTCATCATCCAAGTAGATATTTTCTGTAATTCAGCATTTACAGTGTTGGGTAGTATAACTGGGCTTGGGTGAGAGAAGACGTATGTAGTGTCATCTGCAAATAGTATGGGTTTGAGGAGTTGGGATGCATTTGATAGGTCGTTTATGTAAATGAGAAAGAGGAGTGGGCCAAGGACACTTCCCTGAGGGACACCAACTGTAATTGTTTGTGGGAAAGAGTTAGCTCCATTTGTGTTCACATATTGGCTTCTGTTGCTGAGGTATGACTTTAGGTAGTTGAAGGAGTGCCCTCTTATACCATAGTGTGATAATTTTATGTGTAATAAGTCATGGTCAACTGTATCAAAAGCTTTACGTAAATCAATGAAGATTCCCAGTGGGATTTCTTTATTCTTGAGAGCGGTGTATATTAGTTCTAGCATGTGTATTTATTAGGTCTGAATCCAAACTAGCGGGGGTTGAGTATGTTGTGGGAGATGAGGTAGAAATAGATCTGCCTATGAATTATTTTTTCAAAGATTTTAGAGAGAAGGGTAAGTTAGATATTGGCCTATAGTTATTCAGGTCTGTTTGATCTCCTCCTTTATGTATCGGGGTAACCCTAGCTATTTTGAGAATTGATGGGAAGGTGGAGGATTCGATGGATTTGTTAAAGAGTGTTGCAGTAATTGGTGACAGTACTTGGGAAGCTTTTTTGTATATAAAAGGTGGTAAGTTATTTAAATCTCCTGCTTTGTTTTTTAGTGTGTTGATGATAAGTGAGACTTCTGTTGGGTTGGTCGGAGCTTGAAATAGGGTATTCTGGTAGTTGCCAGTGAGGTAGTTGCTAAGTGTGGTGTTTGAGCTTGGAATTTTACTCGCTAGATTTTTTCCTGACCTGGCTGGGTCGGGGCTTAAGCCGTTGGAGATTTGGACCTGCCTCGCATGGGCCAGTAGGCCTGCTGCAGTGTTCCTTCTTTCTTATGTTCTTATGTTCTTATGTACAGTGGAACCCCGAGTAACGATCATTCCAAATAACGATTTGTTCGGGTAACGATTGCTTTTTACGGTCAATATTTTTCTTGTGTAGCGATATTTACTTGAGTAGCGATACGTACCAGACCTGTCCGCCTGCCCTGCGCTTGCGCGCCTCCGCCCAGGATGGCAGTCTCGCGTTGTTTACACTTGAGTGAACAATACCCAGCGCGCTCTTTCAAACATTCACAATACATTTGTTGTCTTTTTTGGTGGTTTAGTGATTGTCACTGTGAAATAAGTCACCATGGGTCCAAAGAAGCTTCCTAGTGGCACCCCTGTGGTAAAGAGAGTGAGGAACACCATCGAACTGAAGAAAGAGATTGTTGAAAAATATGAGAGTGGCGTACGTGTGGGTGAGCTTTCCAGGATGTACGGAAAAAAACAATCTACTATCACCACTATCCTGGCAAAGAGAAAAGAAATCAAGGACGCTAATGTTGCAAAAGGGGTTGATATGTTTACGAAAAATAGATCGAAAACAGTGGATGAGGTTGAGAAGTTATTGCTGGTGTGGATCAATCAAAAACAGTTAGCGGGTGATAGTATTTCCACGGCGATAATTTGTGAAAAGGCAAGGCAGTTGCACACAGATCTTGTCAAGACAATGCCTGCAACCAGTGGTGAGGAGAGTGATTTTAAAGCCAGCAGAGGCTGGTTTGAGAGGTTTAAGAAACGTAGTGGCATACACAATGTTATGAGGCATGGTGAGGCAGCCAGCTCAGACAAACGTGCAGCTGAAAAGTTTGTGAGTGAATTTAAGGGGTTCGTAGAGGCTGAAGAATTCCTCCCCCAACAAGTGTTTAATTGTGATGAAACAGGCCTGTTTTGGAAGAAAATGACCAACAGGACCTTCATTACTCAGGAGAAAAAGGCACTGCCAGGACACAAGCCTATGAAAGACAGGCTAACTCTTATGATGTGTGCCAATGCCAGTGGTGATTTTAAAGTGAAGCCTTTACTGGTGTATCATGCAGAAAATCCCAGAGCCTTCAAGAAACACAATGATAACAGGAATTATTTGTGTGTGCATTGGAAGGCTAACACTAATGCATGGGTCACTAAGGACTTTTTCAGGGAATGGTTGACTGGAGTGTTTGGCCCTAGTGTAAAGAAATACCTCCTGGAAAAGAAATTGGGACTCAAGTGCCTCCTGGTACTGGACAATGCTCCTGCTCATCCTTACAACTTGTTAGAGTTGTTGGCTAACAACTTCAATTTCATCAGAGTGAAGTTCTTGCCTCCTAACACCACTCCTTTCATCCAGCCCATGGACCAGCAGGTCCATGGGCAGTGTTTCAGAAATGCTTTGATGTGACCTCAGACACTGCATTGACCCTAAGAGAGTTCTGGAAAGATCACTTCAATATCGTGCATTGCATAGGCCTTAGGTAAGGCTTGGGAGGGAGTGACGTCCAGGACTTTGAACTCTGCTTGGAGACCACTGTGGCCGGATTGTGTTGAAAAGAGGGATTTTGGAGGATTTGAGGCTGACCCTGACCCTGACGACCCTGTGCCTGTTGTGGAAGATGATGTGGAAGATATTGTGGCATTGGGGAACAGCCTGGGGTTGGAGGTGAGTGGTGAGGATGTGGAAGAGTTGGTGGAGGAGCACAGGGTAGAGCTAACAACTGAAGAGCTGCAAGAGCTGGGGTTATTGCTTCACAGGAGGAGGGAGAGAGAGAGAGAAGGAAGTGCCTTCTTCAGTGCTTAAGGAAATTTGTTCCAAGTGGAACGATGTGCAAAGTTTTGTTGAAAAACACCACCCTGAGCAAGCTGAAATGAACCATCTGTGCAACCACTTCAGTGACAGACCATGTTGCACTTCAGGAAAGTATTAAAGAGTCGCCAGAAACAGAGGACTGTGGACAGTTATTTCAAGAGGCAGGGATCCAGTGAAATCTCAAGCTGGTCCTAGTGGCATTAAAAGAAAAAGAAGGGAAGTAACCCCAGATAAGGACTTGTTACCTGAAGTCTTTATGGAGGGGAATTTCCCTTCCAAACACTAAGCACTCCCTCACTCCTCCTCCCTATCTTCCAGATGCCAGCAAGTCTCTTCAATAAAGGTAAGTAAATGTTATTTTAAATGTTTTTTCAATATTTATTTATAAATTTAATATTGTATGTAGTATTTGTGTGTGTTTTCTGTATGTAAAACTAGTTATTCTTTAAAAAATGTATTTTTTGTGAATATTTTTGGATGTCTGGAACGGATTAATTGTACTTACATTATTTCTTATGGGAAATAAGGTTTCGAATAAAATTTTTTCGTGTAAAGGTCTAACTCCTGGAACGGATTAAGATCGTTAGTCGAGGGTCCACTGTAATCTGTTTTCATAATACAATTTTTTTGACCTTATCAGGCTGGTTAGGATTGACAAGTAATGTTTTGTTTGGTCTCTGGTTATTTGTCCCATTCTGTACTGTTTTTAATAAAGGTGCTTTATATTAATGTATTTGAGGATACTGGGTGTTACCCAGGGACTGTTCAGTCTCTTAGCTGTGATCTGTTTAGTTTTTTTAGGGCAATGCATGTTATAGAGGTATTGGGTCTTTTTTAGAAAATTATTAATACATACATCAATATCTGTATAGATTTCTAGCTTGGTTTGCCAGTCAATGTTTGTCATTGCTGTTATGAAGTTATTAATAGCTGTCTCATTATGAAATCTGAAGGTGACTTTAGCAGTGTCTTGGGGTGATTTACCTAGGTTGGTTATGAGAAAGGTAGGGTAGTGGTCTGTGGTGTTATCTGTGATTATTCCTGATTTTAAAGGGAATATGGTGTTAGTCCAGATGTGGTCTAATAGGGAGGCACTAGTCTCTGAGATTCTTGTAGGTTTTGTTACTGTTGGTAGCAACAAGCAGTTGCTCATAGTGTTTGTGAATTCAGTTATTTGTGGATCCTGGTCTTGCAGGAGATTTATATTGAAGTTGCCTGTGAGTAGCAGGCGACTAATGATGTGTGCATCAGTTATCATGCTTCCTAATTTTTCACTAAATTGGTTAATATTTGACTGTGGTACTCTGTAGATGTTTATCACTGTGAGAGGTTTTTGTAGGTATATCGAGTGGGTTCTTTGGAGATATTGGCGGTCATAGTGAAACACACAAGATGGTTGGTAACTGGTATAGTATTGACTTAGTCTGCGAGGGGAAACGATTCCGTGCCCAGCCTACCTATTCAGTACTATGCCAGTCCAAGGAATGAGAGAGATGCCTCTGGCTCTGAGCTCACATGTGTGGGACTCGTGACATCACAAGTAGCTAGGGATCCTATCTGAGCAGGGATCATAAATATAACATAGCTGGTACTACTTACGATACACTACACAAGTATATTACATATGGTTCAGTACACTACTGACAACTCGGTCATGTTACGTATGGCGTCCCGACATACAATACTACTCTATAGGCTGAACAGGCAGGTGGCTCTGGGCTGATTCTATACAATAGCAAACACATGCATAACTTAGAACTAATCACAGAATTGGTAATAGGATGTAATCGACTGAATAGATATTAATGTAATGGATGTTACTGTAATGGGTCTTAGTGTAATGCATTACAAATTATAGTACATTTACAAGGGATAGAATTGATTGATCGATCTGTATTCATGCACTCTGCGGATTCTGAGGAAGAATATATTTACAAAGAAGAAAGTTTTTAACAGAAAAGACAGACCTGGCACGCACAAGTCATACTGTTAAATCTCAGAATTCGGAGGGAACGTGAACACACAAAAAAAAATTCTGGATAATGATCAGCTGATAACAAAACACACAGTCGACAACTTCTTTTAACTCAATCATCTAATTATACAGGCTATGTACATTTAATCTGAATTTTCTATCTGTAACTAAGGACTTAGGATCACTTTTCTACTGAAGGAATGAACAGACTTGGTGGAGTGGATGGACTTTCCCCAGTATATTACATATGGTTCAGTACACTACTGACAGGTATTTGGATTTAAATTTAGCTATTATATATTCTCCATGTACGTCACTACTGCATGACTAATGACTAATGTTTAGCAATGAGAACGTTTAAGGGCCATAAACCAAACAGGAGAATACTTCTCAACTTTATTAATGATAAAATAAATAATCATAGTAATATTGAGGAAACATAAACTCAAATACCACTTTGAGTACAGGCAACAATATCAGAGAAATACTAGTTCCGATTTGACCTTGAGTACAGGTAACATCTCAGAGAATCTGATCTTACATTTCCTTGCCTTCATTCCTGCAAAATCATCTGTCACATCATTAAAATCAATGATTTTCCTTATATAGGCCTATTTATACTCTGTAATCATATAATAGGCTATATAGAAACAAAGAATTTTTCTCTTATGTTGGTGCAGCAATGTTTTGTGCATTAGTGTCACCTTTAGAGTCTCTATGGTGTCACATGGGGTGGGCCGCCCTCCCTTACGACGCCACTGATTTGTACTACCTAATTATTTTAAATCTAATTGTGTATGTACCTAATTAGGTATGTATCTAATTATGTATGTACGTATCTAATAATGTATGTTCAAATGTACTGCTCCATAACCTATATCAATATAGAGTAAGAATTAGTATTAGTCTGCCCGAAATGCCTAGGCATGCTAGTGACCTTCTTTGTAATTAATATTTTTCAACCTGTAAACCACACATTGTAGGCTTTAAAGGAAATAAAGATTTTGATTTGATTTGATAAAGGAGATAATACCTTATTATTACGGAGGAAAGAATCTTTCCTCCGTAAGCCATGCGTGTCGTATGAGGCAACTAAAATGCCGGGAGCAATGGGCTAGTAACCCCTTCTCCTGTACACATTTACTAAAAAAGAGAAGAAGAGAAACTTTATAAAACTGGGTTGTTTGAATGTGCGTGGATGTAGTGCAGATGATAAGAATGAGATGATTGCTGATGTTATGAATGAAAAGAAGTTGGATGTCCTGGCCTTAAGTGAAACAAAGCTGAAGGGGGTAGGAGAGTTTCAGTGGGGAGAAATAAATGGGATTAAGTCAGGAGTATCTGAGAGAGTTAGAGCTAAGGAAGGGGTAGCAATGATGTTGAAGGATCAGTTATGGAAGGAGAAGAGGGAATATAAATGTGTAAATTCAAGGATTATGTGGATTAAAATAAGGGTCGGATGCGAAAAGTGGGTCATAATAAGCGTGTATGCACCTGGAGAAGAGAGGAGTGTAGAGGAGAGAGAGAGAGATTTTGGAAGATGTTAAGCGAATGTATAGGAACTTTTGAACCAAGTGAGAGAGTAATTGTGGTAGGGGACCTAAATGCTAAAGTAGGAGAAACATGTAGAGAGGGTGTGGTAGGTACGCTTGGGGTGCCAGGTATAAATGATAATGTGAGCCCTTTGATTGAACTTTGTATAGAAAGGGGTTTAGTTATAGGTAATACATATTTTAAGAAGAAGAGGATAAATAAGTATACAAGATATGATGTAGGGTGTAATGACAGTAGTTTGTTGGACTACGTATTGGTAGATAAAAGACTGCTGAGTAGACTTCAGGATGTACATGTTTATAGAGGGGCCAAAGATATATCAGATCACTTTTTAGTTATAGCTACAGTGGGAGTAAAAGGTAGATGGGATACAAGGAAAATAGAAGCAGTAAGTAAGAGAGAGGTGAAGGTTTATAAACTAAAAGAGGAGACAGTTAGGGTAAGATATAAACAACTATTGGAGGATAGATGGACTAGTGAGAGTGTAGGCAATGGGGTTGAAGATGTATGGGGTAGATTTAAAAATGTAGTGTTAGAGTGTTCAGCAGAAGTTTGTTGTTACAAGCGAGTAGCTGCGGGAGGGAAGAAGAGCGATTGGTGGAATGATGATGTAAAGAGAGTAGTAAGGGAGAAAAAGTTAGCATATGAGAGGTTTTTACAAAGTAGAAGTGATGCAAGGAGGGAAGAGTATATGGAGAGAAAAAGAGATGTTAAGAGAGTGGTGAAGCAATGTAAAAAGAGAGCAAATGAGAGAGTGGGTGAGATGTTATCAACAAATTTTGTTGAAAATAAGAAAAAGTTTTGGAGTGAGATTAATAAGTTGAGGAAGCCTAGGGAACAAATGGATTTGACAGTTAAAAATAGGAGAGGAGAGTTATTAAATGGAGAGTTAGAGGTATTGGGAAGATGGAGGGAATATTTTGAGGAGTTGTTAAATGTTGATGAAGACAGGGAAGCTGTGATTTCATGTATAGGGCAAGAAGGAATAACATCTTGTAGGAGTGTGGAAAAGCCAGTTGTGAGTGTGGGAGAAGTTCATGAGGCAGTGGGTAGAATGAAAGGGGGTAAGGCAGCTGGGATTGATGGGATAAAGATAGAAATGTTAAAAGCAGGTGGGGATATAGTTTTGGAGTGGTTGGTGCTATTATTTAATAAATGTATGGAAGAAGGTAAGGTACCTAGGGATTGGCAGAGAGCGTGTATTGTTCCTTTGTATAAAGGCAAAGGGGACAAAAGAGAGTGCAAAAATTATAGGGGAATAAGTCTGTTGAGTGTACCTGGTAAAGTGTATGGTAGAGTTATTATTGAAAGAATTAAGAGTAAGACAGAAAGCAGGATAGCAGATGAACAAGGGGGCTTTAGGAAAGGTAGGGGGTGTATAGAAAAAGTGTTTACAGTGAAACATATAGGTGAACAGTATTTGGATAAGGGTAAAGAGGTTTTTGTGGCATTTATGGATTTTGAAAAGGCGTATGATAGGGTGGATAGGGGGGCAATGTGGCAGATGTTGCAGGTGTATGGAATAGGAGGTAGGTTACTGAAAGCAGTGAAGAGTTTTTATGAGGATAGTGAAGCTCAGGTTAGAGTGTGTAGGAGGGAGAGAGACTATTTCCCAGTAAAAGTGGGCCTTAGACAAGGATATGTGATGTCACCGTGGTTGTTCAATATATTTATAGATGGGGTTGTAAGAGAAATGAATGCGAGGGTCTTGGCAAGAGGTGTGGGGTTAAAAGATAAAGAATCAAATACAAAGTGGGAGTTGTCACAGTTGCTTTTTGCTGATGACACTGTGCTTTTGGGAGATTCTGAAGAGAAGTTGTAGAGGTTGGTGGATGAATTTGATAGGGTGTGTAAAAGAAGAAAATTGAAAGTGAATATAGGAAAGAGTAAGGTGATGAGGATAATAAAAAGATTAGGTGATGAAAGATTGGATATCAGATTGGAGAGAGAGAGTATGGAGGAGGTGAATGTATTCAGATATTTGGGAGTGGACATGTCAGCAGATGGGTCTATGAAGGATGAGGTGAATCATAGAATTGATGAGGGGAAAAGGTGAGTGGAGCACTTCGGAGTCTGTGGAGACAAAGAACTTTGTCCATGGAAGTAAAGAGGGGAATGTATGAGAGTATAGTTATACCAACACTCTTATATGGGTGTGAAGCATGGGTGATGAATGTTGCAACGGGAAGAAGGCTGGAGGCAGTGGAGATGTCATGTCTGAGGTCAATGTGTGGTGTGAATATAATGCAGAGAATTCGGAGTTTGGAAATTAGGAGGAGGTGCGGGATTACCAAAACTATTATCCAGAGAGCTGAGGAGTGGTTGTTGAGGTGGTTCGGACATGTAGAGAGAATGGAACGAGACAGAATGACTTCGAGAGTGTATAAATCTGTAGTGGAGGGAAGGCGGGGTAGGGGTCGGCCTAGGAAAGGCTGGAGGGAAGGGGTAAAGGAGGTTTTGTGTGCGAGGGGCTTGGACTTCCAGCAAGCATGTGTGAGCGTATTTGATAGGAGTGAATGGAGACAAATGGTTTTTAATACTTGATGGGCTGTTGGAGTGTGAGCAAAGTAACATTTATGAAGGGATTCAGGGAAACCAGCAGGCCGGACTTGAGTCCTGGAGATGGGAAGTACAGTGTCTGCACTCTGAAGGAGGGGTGTTAATGTTGCAGTTTTATAACTGTAGTGTAAAGCACCCCTCTGGCAAGACAGTGATGGAGTGAATGATGATGAAAGTTTTTCTTTTTCGGGCCACCCTGCCTTGGTGGGAATCGGCCGATGTGTTAATAAAAAAAAAAAAATATTATACTATAAAGGAGATAATAGCTTATTATTATAATATAAAGGAGATATACTAGGATGAGTTATTTATATTTACAGGTGTGTTAGCTAAAAAAATAAAAAATAATTTTCCTCCCTTTCTGTCACTACATTCATTAGGCACCTTTTGGCTCTCTTCTTGAACTGGCTCAAGTTATGACTGGCTTTGACATGTGCAGGCAATCTGTTCCATTCCTTTATTGCTGTACAATAAAAGGTGTTTGAAGCCTGGCCATTGACTGTGGGTGTACTACAAAGTTGTGCTTTCTTCCCCTAGTACTATGATTGCTTTGGTTCCCAGCCTTGACAAAATTGGCAGCAAGATATTCTGGACACTGTTTATGAGCAATTTTATAAACTTGATTTAACTTCAGTTGTTTTACTCTGTTTTCAACATTCAGCATATCCAATTGTTGTAATTCATCCTGGTCTACATGTTTTCTTGGACCCAGGTTCAGGCTGAATCTTACCATTTTGTTCTGAGTGATTTGCAGTTTATCTTTCAGTTTTTTGGTCATAGACATAGACATAGAGTCCTGCCAGCCTCAGTAGGTAGACATTGTGCTTGTCTGTAGAGGAACTTCAGTCTCGCTATGGCTTTCTTTAACCTGCTTAGTTCTTTTTGCACGAAGTCATGAGATACACTTACTAGTTGACAACTGTTTGGGGTTACACCTTTATTGGTATAGTATGTTTTAAACTTATCAGAGTCTGTGTTAAGGGTATTTGATGCAGCCGGTAGTTTACTTACTAGTGTTGATGCGACAGTTGTGTATGTAGTATGATTTAACCCTTTCAGGGTCCGTGCCATAGTTCTATGGCTTTGAGTTCTGGGTCCAAACCGTAGTTCTACGTCATGAGCTCAGCTCACTCAGATAAGCTTTGAGCGGTAAATTTGGGCCTAGATATGAGAGAATACATCTATGTGGTAAGTGTGCACCACATAAAACAAATCCTGCATCACACAGTGCATAATAAGAAAAAAAACTGAAACCGTAATTTTTTATTAAAACAGCGACTTTGCAGTGTTTTTTTGTATACTTTTTATAGTTGTATTTGCGATTTCTTGGTCTCATTTGATAGAATGGTAGATATATTACAGATATAGAGATGATTTTGATTGGTTTTAGTACTGGAAATGGCTTGAAACTGAGCTCAAAGTAGCAGAAATGTTAAATTTTTGCCGATGTTCAAGAGTAAACAAATGACCTCACACGTCTAATACGCGCCAGCTGGTGGGTCTAATATACGTTCAGAAATGTGGTGATATTATTTGTACAATTATAACAATATTGCATAACAGTAAATCTTCCATTTTTTGGTTTGAATAAAAATTCATTATGTGAATAAAAAATAAAAATGGAATTCATTTGTAAAGACTGAAAATGTAACTAATGAACAGAGGAAATATTAGTTTAGTGCCAGGAATGCCTGCATTGTTTATTCTGCACCATATTTTGAAATTGGAATATTTTGAACTTTGAGTTAAATTGGCTAAATTACCAATTTCCAATCACTTTATTTTGTAGTTGAAACAGTTGACTGGGCGATTTTTTGTGCTCAATTGATAGAATAGAAGTAATACTAGTGAAATAGCTAAGAATTTTGTCGACTGGAATAATGTAATTGGCTTAAAATGGGAGTCAAAGTCGGCAAAATTGCCGATGCGTAAATATCGCTGACACATCAAAATTCGCGAGAGCATAATTTCGTCAATTTTCAATAAAATTTCAAACTTTTTGTTTTATTACCTTCAGAAAAAGATTCTCTACCATTTCATAAGAAAAAATAAGAAATTATTTTTTTGAAAATTCTTGGACACTGGCGCACCCCTTCCAAAAATGGCCTTGGACCCTGAAAGGGTTAAAACAATTTGCCACTTTAGTTGTTTTGTGGCATACCCCGTTATCGATATTTAGTACTATGTTAGATCTATCTACGTGTTTATGGCTATACCAAACTGTTTTAGTTGTTGCCAGAGCTTTCTGGGGTTATTCTTGTACTCTTCAATTTTTGAGCAATAGTGCCTTGCCTTTGCTCCTTTTACAAGTCTCTGCACTCTGTTCCTCACCCTTTGGAATTCATTTAGTGTTGCAATATCCTGTCTGTTTGCCTTAAATCTTTTTAGCAACTGGTCTCTGAATTTCATATTATCTAATATCTCAGTAATCATCTAGGGTTCAGTTCTTCGTTTAATTCTAACCTCTTTCACTGGTGCTATATTATCAAGGATGGCACTGAACATTGTTTTGACTTTTTCCTAGGCATCATTTACGACCGTACAACTTGTTATCACTGTCCAATCACAATTGTGTAGCCTTTTTACCAGTGTTTCTTTACTGTAATTTCTAGTTGACCTAATTTTTATTGTTCTCTGTAGGCCTATCTGTTCCCTAATGATTTTCCTGGTGCAGTAAATGATGAAATAATCACTAAGACTTGTGGTAATGACGTCTGACTGACTAATGTTCTCAGAGCAGTTACAAAGTATGTGGTCAATTAGGGTGGCTGAATATAAACACTGTCAGTCAGAATAATTATGACCTCAGTCATAAGCTCAATTTCTTAGTTTAACAAATATGTATTAGGGAGAAATTTGTAGAAACAGCCTTATGTATCTTGCAGGCTGTATACAGTGGACCCCCGGTGTTCGTCCTGCTCAAAACACGCTCTTTTATGTAAGTATATTTTTTTAAATGCGTTTATAAGTGTAGTTTTTGGGATCTAAAAGAATTAGTCTACTTTACATTATTTCTTAAGGGAATAAATTCGGTTGGTAATGGCACTTGAACAGCATTCTGTTACGAAAAATGGACGAACACCGGGGGTCCACTGTAATAGGTTAAGATAAAATTTTGTTCAGATTTTTTACCTTGGAGGTTTAGCCACCCAAGATAACCCAAGAAAGTCAGTGCATCATCGAGGGGACTGTCTGTCTTAGTTCCATTGGGGTTCTCAATCTTGTCCCCCAGGATGCGACCCACACCAGTCAACTAACACCAAAGTACCTACTTATTTGTTAGGTGAATGGGACAACAGGTGTAAGGAAACACACCCAATGTTTCCACCCTTGCCAAGGATCGAACCTTGGACATTTGGTGTGTGAAGCGAGAGCTTTGCCTACCAGGGCACGGTCCTGGTAGGCTACCACTTTCTCTTAATTAAGAGTCACAATCAGTGCTGTATGACCCTTATGGGTTTAGTGCTTAGTTTTGATTATAATAATGATAATATTCTTAAGAGTTGGAGAATCTGTCCATGCCTGTAAGTGTCAGTTGAAAGCATTACTGAGCTTATGAACCTGATGATTACACTGTCACTCATAAATATAATATTTTTTTTTTATTGTTGTTGAATTTATGGTTTAGTGTGAATTTCTTGAAGGAACACATGCTCAAGAATTATAAAATACCAAATTACTATTTTTGTTAATGTAGTTGAACCTCGGTTTTCGTACGCCCCAGTTTTTGTAGGATTCGGTTTTCGACGATTTTCCGTCAAACTTTTGTCCCAGTTTTCTTACATCACCTTGGTTTTCGTAGAGTTGACAATGGTCCGTACCGAACGCGTCTGTCTGCCCGCCCGCGTCACTTGGCCACTCAAGTGCCGAGTGACTCAGTCTGCCTTTGTTTATTGTTAAGTGAGCATCACCCCGTGTATTCAGCCGAAACATTTCGTAATAATCCATTGTTTTTTGTGCTTGTTTATTGAGTGCGACTGTTAAATAAGCCACCATGGGGCCAAAGAAAGTTCCAAGTGCGAGCCCTTTGATAAAGAAGGCAAGAAACACGATAGAATTAAAAAAAAAGTCATAGCTAAGTACGAAAGTGGCATACGCCACTTTCGTACTTAGCTATGGCCGATCTCACCAGGATGTATGGGAAATCTACATAAACGATCAGTTCCATCCTGGCAAAGAAAAAAGAAATCAAGGAAGCTGATGTTGCTAAAGGGTAAATGTGCTAATGAAACTGAGATCGTAAACATTCAAAGATGTTGAGAAGTTGTTGGTGTGGATCAATGAAAAACAGTTAGCGGGAGATAGTGTTTTGGAGTCAATAATTTGCGAAAAGGCAAGGCAGTTGCATGTGGATCTTGTAAAGAAAATGCCTGGAACAAGTGCAGCGACTCAAGCTGGTCCAAAGAATGGAAGTAACCCCGGATAGGCCCTTGATACCTGAAGTTCTTTTGGAAGGGGATTCCCCTTCCAAACAATAACCTCTCCTTCCTCTCCCCTCCTTGTCGTCTTCCATACGCCAACAAGAGTCTTCAATAAAGGTAAAAGTGATGTTAAATGTTCATTTATCCATTTCATTAGTCATTTATATTTATTTCTCATTGTTTTCTGTATGTAAAACTATAGTTATTCTCTATAAAATGTATTTTTTTTTAATATTTTTGGGTGTCTGGAATGGATTAATTATATTTACATTATTTCTTATGGTAAATATTGCTTCAGTTTTCATACAATTCGATTTTCGTCAGACTTTCTGGAACAAATTAATCACAAAACCCGAGGTTCCACTGTATTATTGTTTTGTTATTATTATTATTATTTTTAGTATTGTTACCAGTGCAGTGTGAAGAGGATTCAATATTTTAGTTTTAACCTGTAAACGGTCCAAACGTATATATACGTTTACTACCCCAGTGCCCCGAATATTTTGAAAAAAAAAATCATTTTTTATAGAAATAAAGAGCACATTTTTTTAAGTGTAATAGCATAAAAAATTTTTTAGTCTCAGTACTTACCGAAATATGAGACCGAGAAGTTGGCACTGAATGCTCACCTTACGGCAACATAGAGTCCTGCCGCTTGCAGGAGTGTTGCCAATATACCTTTTTTTCTCGTTTTTATATTATTTTATTTAACCCTTTCAGGGTTATTGACGTACTAGTACGGCTTACGCCCTGGGGTTATTGACGTACTAGTACGCTTAAATTCTAGCGCCCTCAAATCAAGCAGAAACAGGCTGTTAGGCCTAGATATGATAGAATGAGTCTGTGCGGTCAGTGTGCGCAGTATAAAAAAATTCCTGCACCACACAGTGCATAATGAGGAAAAAAAAACTGACCGTGTTTTTGGTTTAAAACAGCGACTTTGCAGTCTATTTTCGTATGGTATTTATTGATGTATTCTCGTTTTCTTGGTCTCATTTGATAGAATGGAAGATATGGTACAGAAATAGAGATGATTTTGATTAGTTTGACAATGACAAGTACCTTGCAATTGAGCTCAAAGTAGCGAAAATGTTCGATTTTTGACGATGTTCAAGAGTAAACAAATCACACCATGCGTCTAATACACATCAACTGGTGAGTCTAATATTCATGCACAAGTGCTCTGATATTGTTTATACCATTTTTACAATGATGCAGTTGTATACATAACAGTAAATCTTCTATTTTTTTGTGAGAATAAAAATTCAAAATGATAAGCAAAAGTAATGTAAGAGGGGCCTGGAAACGTGACTAATGAACAGAGAAGATGTTATTTTAGTGCCAGGAATGTCTGCCTTGTTTATTCTGGACCCTATTTTGAAATTGGCATCATTTGGAATTTGTGTGAAATTGGCCAAATTGCCATTTTCTGACCACTATTTTGGGTAGTTGTAATTGGTAAATAGGCGGTTTCTTGTACTCAATCGATAGAAGAAATAGAGTTCTAGCGAAATAGCTATAATTTTAGTAGACTGAAACATTGGAATTTGCCGAAAATAGGGCTCAAAGTGGGCGAAATCGCCGATGCGTAAATGTCATCCGTACCGATAACTTCGCGAAAGCATAATTCCGTTAGTTTTCGATCAAATTTCATAATTTTTTGGCGTTATGATCGGAAAAAGATTCTCTATCATTTCATAAGAAAATATATATATATATTTTTTTTTAAATTCTTGGACCCTGAGAACGAGTTTCGGAGACCCCCCTTGGACCCTGAAAGGGTTTTTTTTATGTAATGATAATTACAATTTATAGTAGTTCTTTGTTCTAAGACTAATATTAGGTACTGAAATTGTACTCAAATTGTCACAAACACACTGGCAGGTGTACATTTACACCTGCTTTGGTCATTTACTAATGTCTAGGAATATATACAAAGTATTTATAGGTTCCAGCAATGTTTTGGATATGTGGGAGTATATAATAATAATAATAATAATAATAATAATAATAATAATAATAGGAATAATAATAAGAATAATGAAAATAATAATAAGAATAATAAGTTCCCTTGTAGCATGATGTAAAACAAGTCAGTCCACTGCTGACAGTGATAAGATAATTGGTGAGCATACACGAGGGTGCAGTGATAAGATAAGATAAGATAAGGGGTGACATTTGATGAACGAGCATCCCCCTTTGTTTTCACTGTTACACAACCATATATGTCTGTCAAACTCTATCTATCTGTGTCTGTCAAGCTCTCTGTCTATCTGCCTGTCTGTCAAGCTCTCTGTCTATCTGTCTGTCCGTCTAGCAACTAGCTCTCCCGTCTCAGAGAGATCCACTCCTGAACCAATACGTCTGGTTCCTGAGCAAGTGTAAATACGTATTTGCCAGTCATGTTTACACATTATATCTAGAAGCACTTTGTCTGGATTTTTTGGGTTATCCTAGGAAATTTACACTATGTATAATTGTATTTGTGTACCTGTGAGACAGAGATAGACAAAGTCAGATATAGACAGAGACAGATAGACAGGCATAGGTTGCAAGACATTCTAAAAGGATGTTGCACAAATGTTGCACATGGGTTATTATCAAGGTTTTTGATATTTCCTCGACCACTTATGGCCATATCCACCTCAGAGCCACTAAACTCGGGGTCAACATCACTTTCCACTTAAAATGGGAGAGTTAATACTACATGACATCAGTGAATCCCATGTGTTTGCCGCGCTGTTTGCTCTAGCTGGCGCTTAATTGAATTGGTGCTCCGACAATGTACTAAATGGTCCCAGATTTTTTTAATGCAGTGCACACCAAGGGCTAAGACCCATTCTATGCTGACCAGGCATCTCAGGCCAATCATGCCAAATTTGGTGGCAGGAAAAATAAAACGTAAATATACGTTTGGGGCAGTAGCAGGACTAACGTATATATACGTATGGACCGTTAATGGGTTAAGCATTGTTATATTCTTTTTATTAATAATTTTTTAGATCAACATTTAATATAAAGGGGCACTGTAAACATGGGCTTGGTGCTGTATGTGCAGTGGGTAAATAGCTTACTCATGTATGCCTTTGGATTTTGATGCTTAAATGGCAAAAATATTTTTCTGTTAACTTAACTTACTTTATTTCACAGATTGTTTTATGTTGTATGAGCATCCTGTAAGTGGTAATGATGCTAAACGTATTAGTAGTCAACACTATGAGGGGTCTACACAGCTCACTGGACTCTCTTGTTCACTTTCAAGCTTTGAGGTTGTTTTGGTAGGTTTTATATATTTGGAATTTCTCTTCATTCTGTCTGTTACCTGAACAGTACCTCCATTTCTCTTCATTCTGTCTGTTACCTGAACAGTACCTCCATTTTCAAAATTGATAAAGGGGATAAAAAACAAAAACTGCTTCAACATTTCATGTTTAAATAGTATAAATATTTCAGTCCTACTGTAAAAAAAAGTACTGTATGGTGTATCAGTGCCTGCAATAACATGACATGCCTAGTAAAATTCTTGTTAATCATATGGTATTTTCATTATTTTAGTTAAATATTTAAAATAAAGTTTTTGAATTACTGGTAATTACATACACAATATTTCTGGTATACCTGTTTATTTATTTAATATCATTGTCATTGTCATAGACTATGTTAATATTGTAACAGTTTCAATTGATAATGATAAAATTTTCATAATTTTATTAAACTGTGTGGCAAGAAGTACTGTAATAATTATCTATACTGATAATTCTACATAATTAACATACATTATTTGTTTTGGGTCATCAGCAGTAGCAGTGTCAGAGGGAAGGCATCAGGAACAATCAACTTTCAAAATATATCAAGAAGGTATTCTGCAAATTCAACTGGTACTACTATTACTACTACCACCAGTTACCCATATACTGTAAAGATATCAAGTACTTCAGGACCAGAGGAATCCAACAGCAGCTCCAGTTCAAATGAGAACAGCAATAATGGCAGCAAATCAAAATCTACGTGTGTAGAGGAAGAAGTAGCAAAATTTCGAGCAATGGCAGACTCATGGTGGGATCCATATGGAGATTTTAAACCATTACATTCTCTTAATGGATTAAGGTAAAAAAAAATTGTAAGCTGTACTGTATAAGGACTGTACAGTGGACCCTCGGTTTTCGTGAGTCTCAGTTTTCATGAATTTTGGTTATTAGCAACTTTTTTCGTCAAAATATAGCCTTGGTTTACATTATTTCCCTTGGATTTCGGCGGTGAGTCTCAGTTTTCGTGAATTTTTGTTATTGGCAACTTTTTTCGTCAAAATATAGCCTTGGTTTACATGATTTCCCTTGGATTTCGGCGGTGAGTCTCAGTTTTTGTGAATTTTGGTTATCAGCCACTTTTTTCGTCAAAATATAGCCTTGGTTTACATGATTTCCCTTGGATTTCGGCGGTTGTATGGAACATGTCCCAGCTGCGTGCACACAAAGCCTCCCACAGATGCATTCAGAGTCAGTCTGGCATTGTTTCTCGGCGAGTGAGCATCACCCCCGCATTCATACGAAGCATTTCATAATAATCCATTGTTTTTTGTGCTTGCAACTGCTAAATAAGCCACCATGAGTCCAAAGAAAGCTCCTAGTGCTAGCCCTTTGGTAAAGAAGGTGAGAAACACGATAGAATTAAAGAAAGAAATCATAGAAAAATATGAAAGTGGCGTACGTGTGGCCAAGCTTGCCAGGATGTACGGGAAGCCCCATTCAATGATCACTTCCATCGTGGGGAAGAAAAAGGAAATCAAGGAAGCAGAAGTTTCGAAAGGGGTAAATGTGCTAACGAAACAGAGATCGCAAATAATATAAGATGTTGAGAAGTTGTTGTTGGTGTGGATCAACCAAAAACAGTTAGCGGGAGATAGTGTTGTGCAGTCGATAATTTGCGAAAAGGCAAGGCAGTTGCATGCCGATCTCGTAAAGAAAATGCCTCGAACGAGTGCTGATGTTAGTGAATTTAAGGCCAGCAAAGGCTGTTCAAAAATTTCAGGAAGTGAAGTGGCATACACAGTGTTGTAAGGCATGGTGAGGCTGCAAGTTCAGACAAACATGCGGCTGAAAAATTCATGCATAAATTCAAGGAGTACGTAGAGGCTGAAGGTTTCCTCCCCAACGAGTGTTTAATTGTGACGAAACCGGCCTCTTTTGGAAGAAAATGCCAAAGAGGACCTACATCACGCAGAAGGAAAAGGCACTGCCAGGACACAAGCCTATGAAAGACAGGCTAACTCTTTTGTTCTGTGGTAATGCTAGTGGGGATTTAAAAGTGAAGCCTTTACTGGTGTATCACTGAAAATCCCAGTGTGTTCAAGAAAAAGTGTCGTCAAGAGTAAATTGTGTGTGATGTGTGTAGTGATACTGCTCCTGCAGGGAGCAGCAGCAGGACACAATACTGCACCACCTCTCAGGGGCCCTTAACACCAACAACAACAACACAAGAGTTGACGGACGCCCCACACATGGTGTGTTGTTTCTCCTGTCTTACACAGATACATTGGTGATGCAGATTACATGGTAAGCTTAAAATATGTGGCAAGTAGTTATAGCTTTTCTGAGGACATATGCACCTTACTTCACCCTTCCTGCAGCAGCAGTCATTAGATGTACTGGACATGTACTATTCATTATTTTCTTTTGTTGTTGCAGGCATGTACTACGGATTCTGTGTTCAATAAAGCCTAGAGATAAGGCCTATGCTTCTATCACAACAATTTATTGAACACAAATATCCTGGGCTACCTGGTGGTGATGATCCTGAGCTAGACTACACCACAACATGGAGCATTTACTGAAACCTGAGAGGCTAGACTTTGACCCCAGTTTATCAATGGCTGCTCAGGAATGGAAGCACTGGTTTAAGACTTTTGAGAACTTCTTGGGAGCCTTTCCTCAGAAAGATCTAGATAAACTAAGCCTGCTCATCAACTTTGTGTCACCTAAAATCTATGAGGCTATTTCTGAGTGTAATACCTATGAAGATGCTATCAATACTCTAAAGTCTCAGTATATTAAACCCACAAATGAAATCTTTGCATGTTATCGTCTTGCAACTCGCCACCAGCAGATTGGTGAATCCTTAGAGGAATACCTTCAAGCATTGAAAATTTTGGGTAAGGACTGTCACTTCTAAGCGGTGACAGCTGCTCAGTATTGTGAAGAGTCCATCAGGGATGCTTTTATCAGTGGCCTGCAATCACCAATAATAAGGCAGCATTTATTGGAGAATAAAACTCTTGACTTAACCACTACCTTTGACCAGGCAAGAGCTTTAGATTCAGCCCAGAAGAATTCTGAAGTATACAGTACCACCCAGCATTCTCGAGTGGTAAGTGCTGCAACTCCTGACCGAGACTCATGCAATGAAGTTACTGTGGAACCTGCCTCAGTGATTTCAGCAGCAGGCACAAAGTGTTTCTTTTGTGGTTTGTCAAGACATCCACGTCCAAAGTGTCCGGCTCATGAAGCAGCGTGCCATAAATGCCATAAGAAAGGTCACTTTGCTAAAGTATGTCGTGCTAATGCATCAACAAGAGCTAGTGCTTCTACACATTCCAGTGATCATGCACCTCTAGCAACAGCGACTTCTGTGGCTACTCCAAATTCACTCTCAAAGGCAGTTGTGAAAGTATTCATCAAAGGAACAGAAGTACAGTGGACCCTTGGAAATCGAACACCTCGGCAATCGAACAATTCGGAATTAGAACACTTTTTTTGAACAAATTTTGTTTTAGTAATCGAACACTTTCCGCCAATCGAACAAGTGCGTACCAGACCTGTCCGCCCAGGCGTGCTTGGGTGCCTCGCCGCGCAAGCGTCGGGAGCCAGTCTAGCGTTGTTTATACTTGAGTGAACATTACCCTGTACGCTTATCCAAACATTTCACAATTAATTAATTGTGTTTGGAGCTTGTTCATTAAGTGGTAGAGGCAGTGGTCGAGGCAGGCAGTGGTCGAGGCAGGCAGTGGTAGAGGCAGGCAGTGGTAGAGAGAGGCAGTGGTAGAGGCAGGCAGTGGTCGAGGCAGGCAGTGGTAGAAGCAGGCAGTGGTAGAGAGAGGCATTGGTAGAGGCAGGCAGTGGTAGTGAGAGGCTTTGGTAGAGGCAGGCAGTGGTAGTGAGAGGCATTGGTAGAGAGAGGAAGTGGTAGAGGCAGGCAGGGGTAGAGGCAGTGGTAGAGGCAGTCATTGGTAGAGGCAGGCATTGGTAGAGGCAGGCATTGGTAGAGGCAGGCATTGGTAGAGGCAGGCAGTGGTAGAGGCAGGCAGTGGTAGAGGCAGGCAGGGGTAGAGGCAGGCAGCAGTAGAGGAAAGGCAGGGGAAGAGGCAGGCAGTGGTAGAGGCAGGCAGTGGTAGAGGCAGGCATTGGTAGAGGCAGGCAGGGGTAGAGGCAGGCAACGGTAGAGGAAAGGCAGGGAAAGAGGTAGTCTTAATGTAGAGTGAGAGGTGAGTAAACAAGATTAAATGAATAAACGAGAAAGAATGAGTGTGTAGAAGGTTCGCGAGTTTTGTAAACAAACCAGTTGTTGCTGCTGTTGCTGTTACCAGCCTGGACGCAAATGAATTCTGTTCACTCCGTGAAGCCAACTGGAAAAACATCTCATATTTATGTTAATTTATATGTTTATATATTACCTAGCGTGTTTATTATATAATTTTGAAAAAATATCATAAATGGATTAAGCCAACTGTCTATATTAACGTTTTATATGCCTCAGAGTGATTATTATTGTGCTATTATCATTTTTAATGCGCCTCAGAGTGATTATTATTGTGTTATTATTATCGTTATTAATATGACATCTTCAAGACTAATAACACACACTTAGTGATTTTAATGTGTTCCTGCACGCCAGCACAGGTGCAAGTTGTGGAGTTTAAAGCAGTTAAGTTCAGTGACAAAGTGTAGCATTAAGAGTGTAGCGATTAAGCGATAGAAAAAGGATGAAACGAAATAAACTCCTCATAGCATAAGCCGCTCTGCCTATCTTCTGCAAGGTATGTAAATGGTGTATGTACACCTGTTCATTTGTACATTATGGCTTTCTTATGAAAGAAGTGATCTAATGCAGTTAGCATTACAAACTCTGTTTTCTCTTATACAGTAGACCGTCATTTAGCACGAGATTATGTTGCATGTTACGGGTATTGCACGATTGAAGAATTGCGGCACATTATTATCTAACACGACGTAAAAATGATATTACACGGTCGCGGGAGGGGAAAAAAGTTTGAGCGCACGGTCGCCCGCGGTGGGTTAAACCATTGAGTCAGTGGAGGAGTCCTACTGCTATCCCCCGCCACCCTCACCCACCTATGCATCCCTCCCAGCGTTCAGTTTGGTTCATACGCGTGCAGGACGACAATAATCGGGAAGCTCGCTGTGTTTATTTACATACATTTTCTCATTTTCATTGCATTTTCATAAATCTACCAAGCAATCATGTCACCCAGTAAGCATACAAGTGTTCCAGCAAGTGACAAGAAAAGGTTTAAGCGTTCAAGTCTAGGAATTGCAAAGTTTGAGTGACTGACTAACTGACTGACTTACTTACTGAATGACTTGACTGACTTACTGACTGACTTACTGACTGACTTGACTGATTTACTGACTGACTTGACTGACTTACTGAATGACTTAACTGACTTACTGAATGACTTGACTGACTTACTGAATGACTTAAAGTTAGACACTCAGTACAACCATCGACTTCAGTTCCAGAACCTCTACCATCCACCTCAGCCCAGTAGGGCCACAGCATAATTCTCCACTCTCTTCACAATCATCCACAAACACTAGCACCCACAATTTAAGGTAAATACAGTGGTACCTCGAGTTACGATGGTCCCCAAAATCGCCCTTTTATGTAAGTTTATTTTTTTAAATGCTTTTGTAAGTATATTTTTGGGGGTGTAAAAGGACTAGTCTATTTTACATTATTCCTTATGGGGATAAATTCGTTTGGTAATGGCACTTGAACAGCATTCTCGAACGAAAAAATATCGTAACTCGCGGTACCACTGTACTATTATTTCTGTTACATTTGTAGTCTTAAGCAGTAAAAACAACATAATACATCACGATAATGAACTACAATTACATATTCACTTTTATTTTTGTAAGATCTGTTGGTCTAAAAAAACTTGTTTGGCTTTTTGGGGACTCCCAGGAACGTAACCCTATTTTTCCCATAAGTTCATTTAATTATCTAACACAACGTTTTCAGGAACGTAACATCCGTGCTAAATGACTGTCTACTGTACTAACACGTCTGAAGGAGGAAAGAATGGGAAGATGTTTTCATAGTTGGAGCAAGAATGCCCGCCAGCACCGTCCTCTCCCGCCACCACATTCGTAATGACATACATATTTTATTCATTCTAGAGTGTATATCAGGTTTTTATGTTATTTATATTGTTTATTATGTCATATTAGATGAATTGTGATAGATAAATAAGCTGTAGAGTTGATAATAGCATCATATTGAAGTACTATTTTGTCATGCCTCCTGACAGCAGGAACGAATTAATTGTATTTCCATTATTTCTTATGGGAAATATTGATTCGATTTTCGAACATTTTGAGTTAAGAACAAGCTCCTGGAATGAATTATGTTCTATTTCCGAGGGTCCACTGTAGATGGTCTTATTGACAGTGGCAGCTCAGAGAGTTTCATCAACCTTGACTTAGTGAAATGCCACTCCTTGACTGTACATCACTCATCAGGTACTGTTTCCATGGCATCAACATCTCTCTCTATTCAGACGTTAGGGTTTTGTAAGGTAAACCTCAGTTAATGGAAAGGATTATCAAGATGTACATTTAGCTTTTCTGCCACAACTGTGCTCTAATGTGATTCTTGGTCAGGACTTTCAGAAGGTGCATGGTAGTGTTACCTTGACATATGGAGGTGAACTGCCTCCTCTTGTTGTCTGTGGACTTAGCACTTTAAGGGTAGACCCACCAAAAATGTTTGCAAATCTTACCGTGGATTGTCATCCTATATCAGCTAAGTCACGCTGCTGTTCTTATGAAGATCGGATGTTCATTGAGAAAGAAACTCAGAGGCTGCTGAAGGAGGGTATTATAGAACTGAGTAATTCCCTTGGCATGCACAGGTTGTTGTTATCAAAGATGATTATAGGAAATGGAGGCTGGCTATCGACTATTCTGAGACAATCAACAAATTTACACTTCTTGATGGGTACCCTCTACCTCGAATTGATGATACAGTGAACAAAATTCCCCAGTATTATGTGTTTAGCACAATCGATCTATGGAGTGCCTATCATCAAGTCCCTATAAGGAATGAAGATAAACAATACACAGCGTTTCAGGCTAGTGACGTCCTGTATCAGTTTACCAGAGTCCCTTTTGGAGTCACCAATGGGGTAGCCTGCTTTCAACGAATTATGGATTCACTCATTCAGGAAGGGCAACTCACTGGAACTTATGCATATTTAGATAATGTTACCATTTGTGGCAAGCCCAGGAGGAACATGATGCAAACCTTGATAAGTTTTTGGAAGCCGCCAAGAAGAAAATATCAGTTACAATAAAGAAAAGTGCACTTTTTCAACTAAAAGGCTTAGCATCCTTGGTTATGTGGTGGAAGGAGGTGCAATATTCCCAGACCCTGAACAACTTTGACTTCTATGGGAACTTCCAATGCCTCAAGACAAAAAGTCACTCCGAAGAACTCTTGGTCTCTTTGCTTATTACTCACAGTGGATCTACAACTATTCAAGTAAAGTTCGCCCACTGAGTGCTACCACGATATTTCCTGTGACAAAGGAAGCAGAAGCCGCTTTCCATACTCTAAAGCAGGACATTGAAAACTCAGTAGTTCAGGCCATTAATGAGTCCTTACCATTCGAGGTGGAAACGGATGCATCTGAAATTGCCATTGCTGCAGTCTTTCTCAGGCAGGACGTCCAGTAGCCTTCTTTTCAAGAACTTTTCAAGGATCAGAGAAGTGCTATGCTGCTGTAGAAAAGGAAGCCCAGGCCATCATAGAAGCAGTTTGCCACTGGAGGCATTATTTAACAGGTAGACATTTCACCATAAGGACTGACCAACGGTCCATGATGTATATGTTTGACAAGAAGCACAAAAGTAAGATAAAGAATGACAAGATATTCGCTGGAGGATGGAACTATTGTGTTATGACTTTGATATATGAAAATAATTTTTAACTAGAATAAACTCAATAAATTTATCTAATATTAAGTACATAGTTTTTAAGGACTAGAATAAACTGCCCCTAATGCCATGGCATGTCAGTGGCTCTCCTTTCACTCAATTTACATTTTTAACTACCGATACCCATGTAATCTGCAATCTGCAATGAAATAATATTCAGTACCGACCGGGTTAAGAGAACATTTCACCTGATGCATTCTCTAGGTCCCACTGTGGAGCAGCATGTCATGATTTGCAATCACTCAGAGCTCCACAAGGCTTTGTGTCACTCAGGAGTTACGCACCTGTACCATTTTGTTAAATCTAAGAATATGCCCTACTCAGTGGAAGATGTGCGACAAGTGATCAGATCATGCAGAGTATGTGCAGAGTGCAAGCCAAACTTTCATCAGCCAGAGAAGACTCATCTCATAAAAGCCACCCAGCCTTTCGAGAGACTGAATATAGATTTCAAAGGACCTCTATCAAGCATAAACCAGAATAGATATTTCCTTAACATAGTAGATAAATATTCAAGGTTTCCTTTTGTGTTCCCCTGTGCAAATATGAATGCTTCAACTGTCATCAGTTGTCTTTCCCAATTATTCTCTATTTTTGGTATGCCAGCCTATGTCCATTCAGACAGGGGATCCTTGTTCATGAGTAATGAACTTCAGGAGTTTTTGGCTAGCAAAGGTATTGCTTGCAGCAGAACAACAAGCTACAACCCTCAAGGCAATGGTCAAGTGGAGCAATTCAATGGTACTATGTGGAAGTCAGTTACAATGACATTGAAATTGCGCAATCTACCTGTTCAACACTGGCAGACTGTCCTACCTGATGCTCTTCACTCTATTAGATCATTGCTGTGCACAGCTACTAATGCTACCCCTCATGAAAGACTCTTCAACTATTCACGTCGTTCTTCTACGGGAGCCTCCGTGCCCACCTGGTTATGTCACCAAAATGGTGAAGAGACTACTGTATCTACAAGACACTTAACCCCAGTTGAAACCCCTGTTAGTGTGGAATCTCAAGATACTCCAATAGATGTCGTGAAAGATGCTTCAGTTTATCCAGGAAAGCTCCTTGAGGCTACCCCTATTGAAATAGAGGACTCCACTGCTGGAAAATACTGAACCCGGTGAAGAGGCTCAAGAGCTACGAAGGTCTGGACATACACGTTGCCCACCTAACCATTTGGGAGATTGTAGTGATACTGCTCCTGCAGGGAGCAGCAGCAGGAAACAATACTGCACCACCTCTCAGGGGCCCTTAACACCAACAACAACAACACAGGAGTTGACGGACGCCCCACACATGGTGTGTTGTTTCTCCTGTCTTACACAGATACATTGGTGATGCAGATTACATGGTAAGCTTAAAATATGTGGCTAGTAGTTATAGCTTTTCTGAGGACATATGCACCTTACTTCACCCTTCCTGCAGCAGCAGTCATTAGATGTACTGGACATGTACTATTCATTATTTTCTTTTGTTGTTGCATGCATGTACTTCGGATTCTGTGTTCAATAAAGCCTTGAGATAAGGCCTATGTTTCTATCACAACAATGTGGAAGGCTAACAGTAAGGCATAGGTCATGAGGGAAATTTTCCTTGATTGGTTCAATGAAGTGTTTGGCCCAAGTGTGAAGAAATACCTCCTGAATAATTAATTGCCACTCAAGTGCTTCCTGTTAATGGACAATGCTCCTGCTCATCCTCCAGACTTGGAAGACCAATTGTTGGAGGAGTTTAGTTTCATTACAGTGAAGTTCTTGCCCCCTAATACCACTCCTCTCATCCAGCCCATGAACCAGCAGGTCATTTCAAACTTCAAAAAAATTGTACACCAAAGCAATGTTTCAAAGGTGCTTTGACGTGACCTCAGACACTGAATTGACCCTACGAGAGTTCTGTAGGGATCACTTCAGTATCTTCAATTGCATAAGTCTTATAGATAAGGCTTGGCAGGGAGTGACTTCCCGGATGATGAACTCTGCTTGGAGAAAATTGTGTCCAGAATGTGTCCAAGAGAAGGATTTTAAAGGATTTGGGGCTGACCCTGTCTCCCCTACGCCTGTTGTGGAATGTATTGGGGAATTCTATGGGGTTGGATGTGAGTGGCCAGGATGTGGAAGAGTTGGTGGAGGACCACAGTGAAGAGCTGCAAGAGCTTCATCTGGAACAGCAACAGACCACAGCTGAGGAAATTGCTTCACAGGAGGAGGAAGAGAGAGGGAAGAAGGTGCCTTCTTCAAAGATTAAGGACATTTGTGCAAAGTGGAGTGAGGTGCAAACGTTTGTGGGGGAACATCACCCTAAGTCCCTAACAAAGCTGTTGTAGGCAGTGTCTGCGACATGTTCAGTGACAATGCCTTGTCCCATTTTAGGCAAATCTTAGAGACACCAGAAACAGAGTTCTCTGGAACAATTTTTTGAAATACAGGGGTCCAGTGACTCTCAAGCTGGTCCTAGTACCATTAAAAAACAAAGAAGGGAAGTAACCCTCGATAAGGACTCAGTACCTAAAGTCTTTATGGAAGGGGATTCCCCTTCCAAACAATAGTAACTTCTCCTTCCTCTCCCCTCCTCCTGTCTTCCATACACCAACAAGAGTCTTCAATAAAGGTAAGTGTGATGTTATTATTGCTTTATATTGATTTGTCATTATTTTCTGTATGTAAATCTATATTTAATCTCTAAAAAAATTATTTTTTGTTAATACTTTTGGGTGTCTGGAACGAATGAATTGGATTTACATTATTTCTTATGGGGAAAATGGTTTCGGTTTTTATGAATTTTGGTTTTCGGCACTCTCTGGAACGGATTAATCACGAAAACCAAGGGTCCACTGTATATATAAATTTACTAGTAATATACAGTGTTGAATTAGTTATACAGTATTAATGTTAAAGCTAATATTGTATTTATTTGATTATGTTCTGCCTTCTAGTAAATCAACTGTTCATGTTCTGAATATTAGATATACCTTTGATATACCTTTGAAGAGTTTCGAGAGTATCTACTCTCTGAGCCCGGCCATGGGCCAGGCTCGTCTGGTGCTTGCCTGGTCAACCAGGCTGCTGCTGCTGGAGGCCCGCTGCCCCACATATCCATCACAGCCTGGTTGATCTGGCACCTAATTATGTAATTTGTAATATGCCATTTTATGTTTAATTAAAGGGTGTCCATGATTCGGGAAGGTTTGGTGCAGTCAGGTGTTGCAAAGCCAGAATATGTTGATGGCCCCAGACCATTAACTGGATTGAAGATTCTTGATGTAGGATGTGGTGGAGGAATTTTGTGTGAGGTAAGAAATTTTCAGAAAAGCTATTATTGGGATGATATAAATTTTATTGAAGAAAAACAATGCACATTGTATGTTGAATGGATAATGAATGTTTGGGAGAATCATTAAGTGAGATGTTTTGGTAAATAAACTAGCATGCAGTACAATATAATATTAGTACTTTTAGAATGCCTATGACTAAGTGATATCCAGACTGCTGATCCTCACTAGTATACAGTACAGTGGACCCCCGGTTTACGTACTGCTCCAAACTCAAACAATTATGTAAGTGTATTTTTGTAAGTGCTTTTGTAAGTGTATTTTTGGGGGTCTAAAAGGACAAATCTAATTTACATTATTCCTTATGGGAAAAAATTCGTTTGGTAACGGCATTTGAACAGCATTCTGGAACGAATTAATTACGTAAACCGGGGGTCCACTACTGTAGACCACAAAATAGGTGACAATACTATGACAGCTTTAGAAACAATGACCTTCACTGAGGTAAAAAGGGGAATGTACCAGAGTATAGTAGTACAACCCTTATGTGGGTGTGCAGTATGTATTTTAAACAATACAGCGAGGAGGAGGTTGGGGGCAGTGGAGATGTCATATTTGAAGGTGATGTGTGGTGTGAATATTATAGACAGAATTTGGAGCATAGAAATTAGAATTGGGTGTGGGGATTAAAAGTATAATTCAGAAGGCTGAGGCAATTTCAGTATTTAGAGAGGATGGAGCAGAGTGGGATAACTGAAGAGGATTTATAAATCTAGGATGGAAGGTTTTATAACTGAATAAGTAAGTAAGTAAGTTTATTCAGGTATACACAAATACAGTTACATAGATCATCATACATAGCAGCATATGTGTAGAGAACCTAGGATAACCCAAAAAAGTCAGACAGAGTGACTTATTTCCATTGGGGTCCATTTAATACCTTAATATTATACACTGTAGGAAATATATGTTTTTATACTATAAAGAATATATACTAGGAATAAGGTAAAAAGAGTTATTTACATTTACATGTTAGCTAAAAAAATAAAAAATTATTCTCCTCCCTTTCTGTCACTACATTCATTAGGTAGCTTTTGGCTCTCTTCTTTGAACTGGTTCATGCTATGACTGGCTTTGACATGTGCAGGCAGTCTGTTCCATTCCTTTATTGCTGTACAATAAAAGGTGTTTGAAGCCTGGCCGGTGACTGTGGGTACTACAAAGTTGTGCTCTCTCCCCCTAGTACAGTGGACCCCCGAGTTTCGTAAAAACTTCACTCCTGAAGTCTGCTCAAGTGCCATTACCGAACGAATTTACTCCCTTAAGGAAAAATGTCACGTAGGTTAGTCTATTTCAGACCCCCAAAAATACACTTCCACAAGCACTTACAATATTATACTTACATAATTGTACGATCTCCGGGGTTTACGAAACTCGGGGGTCCACTGTACTATGACTGCTTTGGTTCCCAGCCTTGACAAAATTGGCAGTAAGATATTCTGGACACTGTTTGTGAGCAATTTTATAAACTTGATTCAATTTAAGGTGTTTTACTCTGTCTTCAATATTCAGCATATCCAATTGTTGTAATTCATCCAGGCCTACATGCTCCCTTGGACCCAGGTCCAGGATGAATCTTACCATTTTGTTCTGGGTGATTTGCAGCTTATCTTTCAGTTTTTTTTGAAGTGGTGTTTGTGTGAACAAGGCAGCATTTATGAAGAGACTCTTAGAAACCAGGTGGTCGGATGTGACTCCTGGAGGTGGGAAGTACAGTACCTGTATCTACAGGGGTAAAAAGGATGTTGCTGTTCTGAGGGTCATTTACCTTTGATATCAGAATACTTCTGGCAGGACAGAGATTGAATGAATGACAGTAAATGTATTTCCTCTAACATGCTTTTTAGCTGATGTAGGGTAATTAACACACACAAGACTCATAAGGGGTGTTGATTGTTAAGTAGATACTGGAGGGGTGACACCGAGTAGAAATAATGTAATGCTGAACTTGATACATGGTGGATGATGTTTTTGTTTTCATTACTGTATCTGCAAATATACCCTTCATATAAGACTGTATTGCAGCCTCTAGCAAGACTTGGAGCAATAGTTACTGGTGTTGATGCTGCTGAAGAGAACATCTCTGTTGCTAGACTACATGGTGACCAAGACCCAAGGGTGCAGCATAATCTTGAGTGAGTTCCATTATAGGGTTTCTGTTTCATTTCGGTTATATAATCTTCAAGCACATCACATTACTTGTCATTTTTTAATCATCAATTTTTTTTTCAATGAACCGGCTGTATCCCACCGAGGCAGGTGACCTAAAACGAAAAACTAAAGTTTTTCTTTTTAAATTAAGTAATTTATACAAGAGAAGGGGTTATTAGCCCCTTGCTCCCAGCATTTTAGTTGCCTCCAATGACACGCATGGCTTACAGAAGAAGAATTCTTTTCCATTTCCCCATGGAGATAAGAGGAAATAAAGAAGAAGAGCTATTAAGAAAATAGAAGAGAAACCAGATGAGTATGTACATGTATATATTTGCATGTACATGCATGTGTAGTGTGAGTAGTTTAAAGTAGAAGTAGCAAGATACAGTGGACCCCCGAGTATCGGCTACCCTGAGTATTGGCCGACTTGTGTTTCGGTCGCTTTTTTTGGCCCAATTTTGGCCCGACTATCGGCCGTTCCCTGTGTTTCAGCCCAGGTACCAGACCTGTCCGCCTGCCCGCGCTTGAGCACGTCCCCGCACAGGCGTTGTGAGCCAGTCTAGCTTTGTTTATCACAATAAATTCATTGTGTTTAGTGCTTGTTTATTGATTGTGACTGTGAAATAAGCCACCTTGGGCTCAAAGAAACTTCATAGTGGCAGCCCTTTGGTAAAGAAAGTGACAAACATGATAGAATTGAAGAAAGAAATTGTAGCAAAGTACCAAAGTGGAGGAGGAAGAGAGGGGAGAATGTGTTTTCTTCAGTGATTCACTGATTCTATGATATGTACAATACTAAAGCAGCATGAGTCGATAAAGGCTATAGCACCAGCCAGTGATAAAGTGTAGCAAGTAAGTTAAGCGATAGAAAAATGACGACACGAAACTTAACTCCATTGTTGTTTGAGGTAATATATAGGGGCACTGAGACCAACACCACCCTCTGCCACCATCTCTTCCAAAGCAAGTGTAAATATTTCTTATTTATAAAGTGTAAATATTTCTTATTTATAAAGTGTAAATATTTTTTATTTATAAATTAAAGTGTAAATATTTCTTATTTATAAATTAAAGTGTAAATATTTCTTATTTTTAAATTAACCCTTTCGGGGTTATGGTCGTACAAGTACGTCTTACGCACGGGGTTATTGACGTACTAGTACGCCTAAATTCTAACGCCCTCAAATCAAGCAGGAACAGGCTGTTAGGCCTAGATGTGATAGAATGGGTCTGTGCGGTCAGTGTGCGCAGTATAAAAAAATTACTGCACCACACAGTGCATAATGAGGATAAAAAACTCTGACCGTGTTTTTGGTTTAAAACAGCGACTTTGCAGTCTATTTTCGTATGGTATTTATGCTTGCATTCTCGTTTTCTTAGTCTCATTTTATAGAATAGATGATATATTACAGAAATAGAGATAATTTTGACTGGTTTCACGATGACAAGTACCTTGAAACTGAGTGCAAAGTAGCGAAAATGTTCGATTTTGGCCGATGTTCAAGAGTAAATAAATCACACCATGCGTCCAATACACATCAACTGGAGAGTCTAATATTCTTGCACAAGTGTGCTGATATTATTTATACCATTTTTACAATGATGCAGTTGTATACATAACAGTAAATCTTCTATTTTTTTGTGAGAATAAAAATTCAAAATGGAAAGCAAAAATAATGTAAGAGGGGCCTGGAGACGTGACTAATGAACAGAGAAGATGTTATTTTAGTGCCAGGAATGTCTGCCTTGTTTATTATGGACCCTATTTTGAAATTGGCACCGTTTGAAATTTGTGTGAAATTGGCCAAATTGCCATTTTCTGACCACTATTTTGGGTAGTTGAAATTGGTAAAGAGGCGGTTTCTTGTACTCAATCGATAGAAGAAATGGAGTTCTAGCGAAATAGTTATAACTTTAGTAGACTGAAACATTGGAATTTGCCGAAAATAGAGCTCAAAGTGGGCGAAATCGCCGATGCGTAAATGTCATGGATACCGCTAAATTCGCGAAAGCATAATTCCGTTAGTTTTAAATCAAATTTCATAATTTTTGTGGCGTTATGATCGGAAAAAGATTCTCTATCATTTCATAAGAAAATTTTTTTTTTTTTAAATTCTTGGACCCTGAGAACGCGTTTCAGAGAGACCCCTTGGACCCCCAAAGGGTTAAAGTATAAATATTTCTTATTTATAAATTACGTACATTTTTTCAGTGTGAATTAGTGGTGGTGGCCTAGTGCCTCCACCACCAGCAGTATATGTACAGCTTATGGTCAGTGGCCCTTATCAACCCAACTACAATAACACTAGCACCAGTCCTCACATTCGTAATGACATATTTTATTCATTCTAGAGTATATATCATGTTTCTATGTTATTAACCCTTTGACTGTCGGAGGCCCCATTCTGAAACTGTCATTCTATGTCGCCAAATTTAAAAAAAAAAAAAAAAAATTCTTATGAAATGATAGAGAATCTTTTCCCGATGGTAATGACACCAAAAGTACGAAATTTGATGGAAAACTTACGGAATTACGCTCTCACGAAGTTAGCGATGTTGGCGATATGTACGCATCAGCGATTTTGCCGACTTTGAGCCCTATTTTCGGCCAATTCCATTGTTACAGTCAACCAAACTCACAGCTATTTCTTTAGAACTCCATTTGTTCTATAGATTGAGTACAAGAAACCACCAATTTACCGATTTCAACTACCCAATAAAGTGGTCAGAAATTGGCAATTTGGCCAATTTCATATGAAATAAAAAATTTGTAAATTTCAAAATAGGGTCCAGAATAAACAATGCAGACATTCCTGGCACTAAAATAAGATTTTATCTGTTCATTAGTCATGTCTCCAGGCCCCTCTTACATTATTTTTGCTTTCCATTTTGAATTTTATTCTCACAAAAAATAGAAGATTTACTGTTATGTATACAACTGCATCATTGTAAAATGGTATGAATATCCTTTTGTGCAAGAATAGACTCTCAGTTGATGTGTATTGGACGCATGGTGTGATTTATTTACTCTTGAACATCGGCCAAATCGAACATTTTAAACTTCTTTGCACTCAGTTTCAAGGTACTTGTCATCGTGAAACCAGTCAAATTATCTCCTATTTCTGTAATATCATCTATTCTATAAAATGAGACTAAGAAAACGAGAATGCAAGCATAAATACCATACAAAATAGACTGCAAAGTCGCTGTTTTAAACCAAACACGGTCAGAGTTTTTATCCTCGTATGCACTGTGTGGTGCAGAATTTTTTATACTGCGCACACTGACAACACAGACCCATTCTATCACATCTAGGCCTAACAGCCTGTTCCTGCTTGTTTAGGGCGTTAGAATTTGGCGTACTAGTACGTCAGCTAACCCCCGTCATTAAGGCGTACTTGTACGACCACTTAACCCGAAAGGTTAATTTAAAAAATAAGGAAATATTTACACTTTAATTTATAAATAGAAATATTTACACTTTAATTTATAAATAAAAAATATTTACACTTTATAAATGAAAATATTTACACTTTATAAATAAGAAATATTTACACTTGCTTTGGAAGAGATGGTGGCAGGGTGGTGTTGGTCTCAGTGCCCCTATATATTACCTCAAACAACAATGGAGTTAAGTTTTAGGTAATAGTCATTTTCTATAAGCAACACTTGCTACACTTTATCACTGGCTGGTGCTATAGCCTTTATCGACTCATGCTGCTTTAGTATTGTACATATCATAGAATCAGTGAATCACTGAAGAGAAACACATTCTCCCTCTCTTCCTCCTCCACTTTGGTACTTTGCTACAATTTCTTTTCTTCAATTCTATCATGTTTGTCACTTTCTTTACCAAAGGGCTGCCACTATGAAGTTTCTTTGAGCCCAAGGTGGCTTATTTCACAGTCACAATCAATAAACAAGCACTAAACACAATGAATTTATTGTGATAAACAAGCTAGACTGGCTCTCCAACGCCTGTGCGGGGACGTGCTCAAGCGCGGGCAGGCGGACAGGTCTGGTACCTGGGCTGAAACACAGGGAGCGGCCGATAGTCGGGCCAAGTGGGCCAAGCGACCCGAGAAACACAAGTCGGCCAATACTCAGGGTAGCTGTTCAGGTCCACTGTATCTTGCTACTTCACTTTAAACTACTCACACTACACATGCATGTACATGCAAATATATACATGTACATACTCATCTTTGGTTTCTCTTCTATTTTCTTAATAGCTCTTCTTCTTTATTTCCTCTTATCTCCATGAGGAAATGGAAAAGAATTCTTCTTCTGTAAGCCATGCGTGTCATTAGGAGCAACTAAAATGCTGGGAGCAAGAGGGCTAATAACCCCTTCTCTTGTATAAATTACTTAATTTAAAAAGAAAAACTTTAGTTTTCGTTTTGATCTGCCTCGATTGAGACCTTGGTTCATTGAAAAAAAATTGATGATTAAAAAAATGACAAATATCTTGATGTGCTTGAAGATTATATAACCGAAATGAAACAGAAACCTATATAATGAGACTCACTCAAGATTATGCGCAGTCTTGGTCACCATGTAGTCTAGCAACAGAGATGTTCTCTTCAGCAGCATCAACACCAGTAACTATTGCTCCAGAACTTGCTAGAGGCTGCAATACAGTCTTATATAGTATATTTGCAGATACAGTAATGAAAACAAACATCATCCACCATGTATCAAGTTCAGCATTACATTATTTCTACTCGGTGTCACCCCTCCAGTATCTACTTAACAATCAACACCCCTTATGAGTCTTGTGTGTGTTAATTACCCTACATCAGCTAAAAAGCATGTTAGAGGAAATACATTTACTGTCATTCATTCCAATCTCTGTCCTGTAGAAGTATTCTGATATCAAGGTAAATGACCCTCAGAACAGCAACATCCTTTTTACCCCTGTAGATACTGAGTACTTCCACCTCCAGGGTCGACCACCTGGTTCTAGAATCTCTTCATAAATGCTGCCTTGTTCACAAACACATTCAAAAAAAAAGCTGAAAGATAGCTGCAAATCACCCAGAACAAAATGGTAAGATTCATCCTGGACCTGGGTCAGGGGGAGCATGTAGGCCTGGATGAATTGCAACTATTGGATATGCTGAATATTGAAGACAGAGTAAAACACCTTAAGAAATTGAATCAAGTTTATAAAATTGCTCACAAACAGTGTCCAGAATATCTTACTGCCAATTTTGTCAAGGCGGGGGAAACCCAAAACAGTCAGGGGCAGGGGAAGGTTTGGCCCGGAGTGGGACAATTATGTAAGTAAAAATTGTAAGTGCTTGGGGAATGTTTTTTGGGGGGGTTAAAAGACAACCCTGACTTTTTTTTCCCTTTAAAGGGGAAATTCGTTGGGAAATTTTGGGATTGACAGACTTGGAGGGGGAATTTTTAGCCGGGGGGCCCCCCTGTACTGGGGGGGGGGCAAAACTTTGAGCCCCCCAAATTTTGGCCAGGCTTCAAACACCTTTTATTGTACACCCCAAAAAAGGGAAAGGAACAACTGCACATTCCCCTCATAGCATGAACCAGTTCAAAGAAAGGGGGCCCAAAAACTCCCCAAGAATGTAGTGACAAAAAAGGGGGGAGAAAAATTTTTTTTTTTTTAGCTAAATTTTAAAAAATTTTAAAAAAATTTTTTTCCCCTTTTTTCCTAGTATATTTCATGGGAAAAAAAAATATTTTTCCCCACAGTGTATAATATTAAGGTTTAAATGGACCCCAATGGAAATAAGTCATCTTTTGATTTTTGGGGGTTTCCCGGGGTTTTCTACACATATGTTTATTTTGATGATCTATGTAACTGTATTTGTGTATCCTGAAAAATTTTCCTTACTTATTCAGTTATAAAAAACCTTTTCCCCCCCCAGATTTATAAATCCTCTTCAGTTTTTTCCCCCCCTGTCCATCCTTTTTTAAATCTGAAAGTAATTTTGAATTTACTTTTAATCCCCACCCCAATTCTAATTTTTAACCCCAAAAATTTTTCTATAATATTCACCACACATCACCTTCAAATATGACATCTCCCTGCCCCCCCCCTCCTCTCCTGTATTGTTTAAAAAATATAAAACCCCCCCAAAAAAGGGGTTTTACTACTATACTTTTTGGGCATTCCCCTTTTTACCTCATTTTGGGGGTTGTTTTTAAAAAAGTCATAGTATTGTCACCCATTTTGTGGTCTAAATGGACCCCCCGGGGTTTTCTAAAATTAAAAGGGGTTCCCGGGGAAATTTTTTTTAAAGCCCTTCCAAACAATTTTTTTCCAAAGGAATAATTAAATTAGATTTGTCCCCCTTTTTTTCCCCCCCAAAAAAAAACTTACAAAACACAAAAATACACTTACATAATTGTTTGAGTTTGGAGCAGTCGTAAACCGGGGGGCCACTGTACTGTATACTAGTGGGATCAGCAGTCTGGATATCACTTGGGGGGGGGATTCCCCCAAAAAACTAATATTATTTGTACTGCATCTGGGGTTTTTTTTCCAAAAAATCTCCCTTAATGATTCTCCCCCAAAAAAATTTTTTTTTCCATTCAACAAAAAAGTGCATTGTTTTTTTTCAATAAAATTTATATCATCCCAATAATAGCTTTTCTGAAAATTTTTTTCACAAAAATTCCTCCCCCCCTCCCCATAAGAATCTTAAAACAGTTTTTAAATTTTTGGGGGCCCTCCCCAAAAAATTCTGGCTTTGCAACACCTGGCCCGCCCTTTTCCCCCTCATGGACACCCCTTTTAAATTTTAAAAAAAAAAAAGGCATATTACAAATTACATAATTGGGGGGCCCGATCAACCAGGCTTGATGGATTGGGGGCGGGCCTCCAAAGGGGCCCCCCCCCGGTTGACCAGGCAAGCACCAGGAGCCTGGCCCATGGCGAGCCCCCAAAATGGGGAATCTCGAAAAAATTTAAAAATTTATCAAGGAAAAACAATATTAAACATGAACAGTTGATTTAC